>VXBS01001502.1:865-54828 GCA_013400255.1 Sitta europaea
GGTCTCCTTGTCATCTTCCTTTGTCATCATCTCCTCCTGTCTTCTGCAGTCATCTCCTTCATCTGCCTGTCATCTTTAGTCATCTACTCCTCCTGTCGTCTGCCTGCCCTTGGGAGGGCACTATCTTTTATACAGAAAATTACGTGTACTTTATTTATAACAATTATCCAATATCTACTAACTATGTTGCACAGTGTTCTTTTACCCTAAACCAATCTAATTGTGCCACACCACCACAGAAGATGGAGAACAAGAGGAAGAAGAAGAAGCTCAGGGACACACCCCACTGCCTCCATCTTTTCCCCCTGATCTCACATTGTAAAATCCTAAAATCTACTTTTTTCACCCCATGACATAATAATTATTATTCTATCTAAATTCTTGTTTATTATAATTCTTCCCAGGACACTCAGAAGGATTTTGTGATTCCCACACTGCACCAACGGGGAAGGGTGCCAGCGGCAGAGAAAACTGTGCTGTTTCCCTGGTTCTGTCTGTGGTTCATCTCATAGTTATTGTTGTTCTGTTTTGCCTTGCTAAACACAGGTAAAGAACTGTTATCCATATCCTCACATCTTCACCTGAGAGACCCTTAATTCTAAAATTATAATAATTTGGAGAGAGGAGCTTTGCATTCTCCATTTCAGAAGAGGGTCCTGTTTGTCTTTAGCAGATACCTGTTTTCCAAACTAAGACATCACCATAATTCCTCACAATTTGTTTGGTTTTTTTAGGTTTCTATTCTGCAAAACATTGAAATAACAATACGTGCTTCTCACTTTTTCCAGTATGATTCTGCATCCAGCAGAAATACAAAGTGAGATGGCTTGGCCCAAGGCACACATCTCCCCTGATTTCATTCGAATCTGTCTTGTAAGTTGTTCTCAGTGTCTTCCATCACACCAGCACTGGTGCATTTCCACACTTACATACTGTCAGATATATTTGCAACATTGTTATGCTGCCTATGCTCTGCTAATATAAAGTAATCTTGGATAAGATTGTGACATCAAACGTGGAATACACCAGAGCTTTTCTAAATGAGAAGGATAGTTAAAGTGCTGGAGAATGACAAAAAGGGGAAAACCTTTATTAGTGCAACTAATAGAAGTGACAAAACAACAACATGGAATATTCTCATAGGCTTTGTCATTCTAAAATCCCAAGCACATATATACTGCAGGAGTCATCACCCTCTTAAAAACCTCCAACAGAAATAAACCAGTTCTTCTGAAAGATTTGGGACAAACCATGCTTGTCTAACACAAGGCCTTCAGGGAATCCCTTTGGCAGGGGTTCAAGGGCATCACTTCTGAAGAGCTCCACAGACATTAGAATAAAAAATTATCCACATACACCATGCCAAAAAAGAGCTATAGGACATCAATCTAGTTAAAATCCAAGGACATGTCCCTGTAGAATTCCCGAGGGTGTCAGAGGAAAGAGTATCTCTGCACATCATTGCATATTCTTCATAATTACTGCAGGGACATTACCAGGAGAACTGCTGCAGGGAACAAAAAGCCTTTGGGTCACATATATTATTCCCCTGATTATATCAATGTGACACAGTGTTGCACAGACCTTTGTGTTGTAGGTTCTCTGAAGAAAAAATGAAGTACTATGAAAATGAACACTTGGATATGTGGAATGATTTTCAAATGTTCTATAATATGGATCTGGGGGAGCAGTTTGCATAATGGGTCTCAGAAGTAATGAATCCCATTGCTCTTTATCCACGAAATCTGTAGAGCAAAGACTAGGCTATCTTGTAGCCACAAAACACATATTCAAATGCAAAGTAAAGAATACATTATATTAACCAAAAGACAGATTGTGGTGGATCGCAAGGATAGTATGGATGCTCTGGTCATCCAGAGGGAATACCTTGCCCCTCAGCCTTCAGCTTCATTTTCCACTGCTTCATGCAGCACTCTCTATGCGTTTTTTCTTTATTTCTTTGGTTTCTTTAGTTAAAATCACAAAGAAGCAAGTACAATAGTTCTGTATCAGGATGAGTTGCTTTTCTCTTGTAAGTGCTTCTTTCTAAATCTCCATCTGTCTGTAACTATTGGCTCAAAGACACTGGCTGGAACTGAGAAATTTGCATGTCATTGCAATAAATTCACATACAGACTCCCAGGCTCTGGCCCAGGTGTAACACCCATCAGGAAGAGTAAGAGAACATCTCTTCAGAGTACCTCTGGGACTGAGGAGAGGTCACTGCCTAGAGATACATTATGGGATGCAGGGGAAGAGCAGTTTAGGATATCAGAAGATTTCCTGTGGGATGCTTAGAGAAACAAGTGAAAGTTAGGAAAGGGAAGGAAGTTGTTGATTTGTACAAGACCAAAAAAATGAATGTGGAGCAAAAAGGTGATAAAAGGGCTGATTCCATGTAAACCCATGGCTGTTTGTCTGGCAATGTTTAGCATGTTATTAGCACAGTCTGCCCTGACTTATAAAATGCTATTTCTATCTCCTTTTGCAGCGGATGGACTGTGATTCAGTGCTGAGGGGAAAATAAAGGACAGAGTCTGAGTGTCAGCCCCTACAGTCAGTCCACATATCAGCGGGCCATGGACTCACAGTGCCAGGAACTGGACACAACAGAGTGTACTAATGTGCCAACAGCTGGAGAGGGACCTTAGTGTCATAGTGATCCATGTGCCGTGGTGCCAGTTATGGGAGCAAGTGCAGCTGTGAAAGCGAGTGTGTGATCATGAGCCAACATCAACCCAGAATAGTCAGAAAGCAGATGAAGCTGCCTGGGAGCCCAGGTGATGTCTCTTTTGGAACAGAGTCTTAGCATTTATGTGTTTGAGGATGCTGCAAGACATTCCACTTTTTTTCAGAAGGTAGTGCGGAATTAGGTTAATATTTTATTTAGGTAACATCATCCAATCTCAGGGCTGTTTTTCCCTTGAATATGTGTTTCTTAGAGGCATCCAGAATGGCTTTCAAACCAGTATACATAAACCCATGATAAAATTATTTGTCTAAGTGACAGTACAGACAAGGCTTGGGATTTTTTACAAATCCTGAATAAGGAGCACAGTGTGATTGACATATATTGGAAACCTGTGCACTCTGGTTCAGAGTACTGAGGGCTGATTGAGAGTGGATCAATGAGCATGAAATCCAGGGAGTGTGCTGGAGTTCATTGCTTTCTTGAAGTCAAGTGTTAATGTAAGTTAAATTATCTGTAGTATAATATGCTTTGTTCTTTCTTTGTGCTTGCTCAGAATGTGTTCATTCAGAAGACGTTATGTTCAACTGTCAGATTTATCTGTGAATCATGGAGTTCTTTGTAAACTAACATGCATTTCCTAAAATAGAAATTAAACCCAGGAAATATTTAAAATATTTAACATAGTATTTAATATTCAAAACTTAAATAAATTCTGTCTTACACATGTTGAAAAAAACTGAGCTCAAAATAGAAGCCTTCATACAGAATAGCATTTTGATTTCTGGTTGCATCTACTGGTACTTATCTATGGTTTACACAGGAAAAAAATATTCAAACTGAACAACTAGACAGATTTTAAGCAGTGCTCAAAATAACCTTACTTATCATCATTTCTTAAAAATCTAGATTTTTTTAAATTTTTTTTTTCCTGTACTGGTAAAGCACTGGGATCCTGTTGTTCTTGGAGGGGGGGGTTTTCACCTGAAATAAGATGTTTTGAGCTTTTTAAAATATTTTTAATTGTAAACTCTTTATGTTGCTATAGGCCAGAGGATAGACACACTGTACATCACATACTGGATGATCACAATCTATCTATATAAACTGTAACCACATCAAATTTCCCTGTAGACCCATGAATCTCTGTGATATTATGTATTTCTTTACACTTGCTTTGTTTCCTTTCCAGCATGATGCTACCAAGGGAAAACATTATCTATAACATCCAAAATTTATCCTTAAAAGAAGCATTCTAATTCTTTAAACAGTTAGCTTTCTCCTGTTTCCAATACTGCTGATGCCTAAATAATAGCTTTATTTTAGTTTAGACCCTGTGAAGCCACAGAAAGAGAGTACTTTTATAAATCTAAATCATGAATATTTCAGTATAAAGAAACTTCCTTAACAAATTTGTAACCATAAATAAAACTACTATTTAAAGGACATCAAGTACAATTCTCTGGCCAAACATTCAGTGCAATACAGTAGCTGGTTTTCATTGGCTCCTATCTTAATGAAATGTCCTTCTTAAAGCATTACTGCATCAGCATGAAGTTAAATTAGGAAAATTAAAAGTATTTATTCATAACAATATGTTTTGTCATTAAAACTTTTTGACTACAATAGTAATATTTCATATATATCTATATGTATAGATATCTAGACATCTATCTAGATCTAGATATAGATAGATATAGATATAGATTTAGATGCTGATACAGCTGATATAGATGATATAGATATAGATTAGATGATATAGATATAGATGATATAGATAGATATAAAATGGCATATTGGATGAATTTGATATAACTGCATTGGAGATAATGTAGAACAGCTATCTGAATATCCAATGAGGTGGAATGCTGTTTTCAGATTAAAGAGCACAAAGTGCTTCTATCCAGATCATATTAGAGGAGAATTCAGAACAACAGAAATAGTCTCAGGCCTGTTCCCATGCTCTGTTGATTATTGTACATCTGACAGCTGATCAATACCTGAATAATTCCCTTCAGATGAAGAGCAAAGAGTATTTTTGATTCCTTATTTGCATTCCTTGTTATGAAGCCAAAGTGTCACATATTAGTAAATGTGTTCATTCAGAGTTGGATATGGTCAAGAGACTTCACATGAGTTAGTGGAGGTCCCTAAATAGGGATTATCTTTGATGCTAGAAATTGTAATGTGAAATTCAGAGGTAATGATGCCTTGTGGAGGCTGACTTGCAGCAGAGACTAGACAGACCAAAACAATAAAGCAGGTAATTATCAAAAAGCCTCAATGGCCTCGGCAACACAAGACTCTGGTTGGGCTACACCTAAAATGGTCACAAAATGGATGACCAATCACGAGGTCTCACACATTTATAACTTCTGGTCCATTGGCATATTGGAGTTAATTGTCCAATTAAAGCTTCAGGTCATGAAGCTGCATCCTCCTTGTTTTTTTTCTTTTCACTTCATTTTTGGTTTTGTTCTTAGGTTTGAAAATTGTATCAGTTGTCTTTGTTTTGGAATTGTTTTGTCTACCTACACTGTGAAAAGAGGTCACTAGACTCTACTATGAAATCCAGAACTACACACTAAAACAGCACAGAATCTGAAAAATATAAAAGTTAAAACTTAAGGCATCAGTAACACTATGTTGTGAATGATGTTTTGCAACCATCAGATTTGAAAAATTTTTAAGTGTAAGGTGAGAGAAAAATGAAAGTTATTTTGGACCCAACAGGAAGCAACAGATGCATTTATGCTTCTGAAAAGTTCCTTGTATATGCTTTCAATGTTCTTTTTTTCATTTTTTTTCTTTTTATCTTTACAAGACTAAGTTCATAGGAAAGATTTTTTGAAGATTTCAAAATACAGGACCTTTTTGAATTAGAAGCAGATGACAACTACTCTGAATCTCAAAGTGTCAAAACCAAGAAAAATGAAGAGGCGTGTTTCAGTGATGAGAGTAGTTTATATGAAACCTTCAAAATCTTGAGGCTGAGAAATTCAGTGTAAGCTGCTGGTTCTAAACATCTTCCATTCTTCAAAGTGATAAGATTTACGTTAGGAATACGTCATGTCAGTTCCCAGCTGATATGAAAGAGTGGATACATTTAGCTCATCTAGCAAGGTAGTTCTCCATTTTTTTATGTTAATGTGGAAGTGCTCTGTGTAGTTGTGGCAATACAAAAAGCTATGATAAATTTTGTCTCCTGTGGTGATGACTCAGTTCCGCTTGGTTAACATGACATAGGGGCAAAAATATCATTCCATTATTTTGCTGATTGCTTGCTTCCCAGTTATAGAAGGACCAAGTATGAAAATATCTCTTGTTCTGTAAGACGATGCCTATTATTTCTCTGGTTACATAAGATTATGTCCTTACTGTCTCTACACAGGGAGAGAAGAATTTAGGTTTTCAAAAGGCCAAATAATTTATCATCCTAGTTATCATTAGGATACCTAGGATCATTATTTTCCTCCAAGATTCAGGCTCCTAAGCACATAAATAGTTTCTAAAATGTTATGCTAAGTTATAGTCTGGGCCTGTGAGATAAGAAAGGTAAGACGCATGGAAAAAAGTATTTGACAAATGCAGTTTCAATCACCTAAAGGAACCAAAAGAAAACAGTAAGATGTTTTTTTCTATGACTCAGATGCATTAAATACTAGTCCTTCTAGCATTTGGATAATCTTTCTGCAACAAAACAATGGTGGATGGCTTGGTAGTATCTCAAATTTGATGACAAGAAGGTGCTTACTAGTCATGCTTTGCACCATTATCATCTATATTATATCCTGTACTGACATGCTGACATAAAATTATAGGGATTGGAAGCTTTAGCAGTGCAATTATGATGAGCTACTGACAAAAACAAACCAAATAAAACACACTTAGAATAAGGTGCATATGAGAAGATACTGTAACTAAAGGTTAAAATGTTAAAAATATATGTTTCACAAAGTTTATTTTGCTTTTATAAAACAAGCTGGTCCAAGGAAAATGTGTGCCCTCTAAAGAAGAAACAGAAGTGCAACACTTGAATAATAAATGTTGTTTTACTCAAGGACTTAGAATGACAAAAAAAGGTAAAGATACTACAGTGATCCATCCTCAAACTGGGCTATACTGAAGTTTTATATCAACCTTTGAATGTAACTTCTGAAAAATAGTACGTATAGGACTGAGAATCCTGCAGTTGCAATTCTTTCCTGAGGCTGTTCTTATAAGGCAGATCTTACCAAGCTTAATATTATCCCTGCATCTTGCCTACAAGCACAGTCTGGAATTTTATCTGGATAATGATATTTCAAGTTTAAGCTACATTGTTTTCCTGTATTCCTTTTTTAATATTTAACAATTATTTTTTGTATAATCAGAGGCTAAAATATGGGAAAAGTATCTCATATAACAAGAAGTCTATGTATTCATCAGGAACATGACCTTAGATTTTTATTTTTTGTAATAAGGGTCTTTAAATATTGACCTACTTAAAAACACGCTTGAAATATGTTTATTTATATAGTCTCTCTTAAAAATATTTTCAAGAATTGGTAGCCTTCTTTCTCTTTAGGAACTATTTACATTTTTCCATTTTTAATACTATTTAAATAGATACAATTTGTTCAAGGGGAAAGAAAACAGCCAGAAGTCAGGATATATCACAGTTCTGCAGTGATTCACTACAGTTGTCTTCGGTTTTATTTTAGATGATGTGTCTTCATAAATTCAAAGAGTTAGCCTCCGAGTTCATCCTTCATTTCCCTGGAAACGGGAACATTGTGGATGAGTACTTGGCTCTGACCCAGAGCTGAATCATAAACAGCTTTGGCATCCGTGAGAAAGTCCAAGATCTCTCCTGAAGTCAGCAGTACAAACTCAATTCTGTGTATATCCTTCACAAGTCCCTTCTGACAGGATTGTTCTCGTGTAGTCTAGGCACTTAAGTGATATGTCTAAATTAGAGCCTACTTTACTCCTCTGTCTCTTGAAGTGAATGCAAAGAGAAAGAAAAGCCAGAAGAGGAGGGATACCTTCAAACGGGTGGGCAATCATGCCTGTGTGCCTGTGTTTAAAACAGTGGGCTCCTGATTTCACCTGTGTGCTGCCTTCATCTGTACCTCCCTTTGTGATGGCAGGGCACTTGCTTAAGGACTAGGAAAGGCAACTGGGACACTCAGTTTCAGGATATACAGTGACATTACACACTGCTACTTGTAGGTGCAGTGCATTGTACTCCCTCAGTCAAACAGAGAAACCTCTCTCCCTAACACAGGTATTTTAGTGGGGCCCAAACAGCCAAGAGTGTGAAAAAATATGTTTGCATTTTACTTTCCTCACCTGCAAAATCAAACTACTGTATTTATTCATAATATATTTATGAAGCAATTAAAGTTTTCAATAAAACCCCTCTGCTGTTCATCCACATATTAACTGGAACTCAGTATAGCTACCAAACATATAAATAATGCTCTGAATTTATGATCTTGTCAGTGATGATCCAATAAATTAGCTGTTTACCTGCAAAAACAGGATGAAAGCTAAGAGATGGTGAGCATTAATCACGAACATTATGTTAGATTCCCAGCAGCAAAATGCTATATATACCTGAAGCTTTCTTCATTTATCCTCAGCACTCAAAGTAAAAACAACTTTTTTTTTTTTTCTTAGCTCTAATGTGTTTTACATATGAACCAATTTTTAAATATATTTATGAACAAAATTATTTCAATACTACCTAAAGTGTATTTTGGTTGTCATAGCTGTTGTGAATAAGAGGCTCACTTTTCATTACTAGTATGAAGCTTTTTAAATTGCATGCTCAATTTCAACAGTATGTGAAATAGAAAATGTCCTTGTGAATTAAGTTTGGATTCAATGATACATCTTGCTGTTCATTTATTCAGAAAAGTAGACCAGTCCTGTCTGTTTGTTTATTATCTGCATAGTTTTGGAGCAAATTTGTTATAGGATGTCTGAAGTTCTTTAGTGAATCTCAAGGTAATCGCATCTCTAATGCTTCTATATAGTAGCTATTTAATCTTCTTTATGGAGAGGACAGAATGACCTTATTCTTTACTTTTTCTAATAAAACTTCTTACTGTTGAGAATTTCAATGAGGTTAAAAACCAATTTTGTCTTACTGAGAAACAAAAACATGGAATTGTCTCTGAGATAGGAAAAACCTTTTCTTCCTAAGCTTTAACTGAAAAAAAAAAATGTTTCACTGATTAATCTCTTGCCATTCTATGGTTATTTTCTGGCAATGATTGGACTATAATGCAGGAAAATATAATTATGGTTTCCACTTAACTCAGGGATAATAAAAATAAAGGTATGTATAGAAAATCTGCATTGTAGAAATATATCCTAAAATCTATTTTCCTCAAATACATTATTTTATTAATTGAATTTAACCCCTTAGTGTATTGTCCAATTTTTCTCTTAAAATGACAGATACTGTCAACATTCATATTAAATTTCTTTCTGTGAATAGATAAAAAAGATTTATTTTGACAGGGTTTCAAAAATACAGAATGATTTAAAGAAAAGTCCTTACAAATAGAAAAAATATATTTAAGGTGATTTAATGCTTTCTTTTTGAACAGCAAAAAATAACTTTAGTTATAGCTCCAAGTTTGGTAAAAGTATCATGAACATATAGATTAATCTGTCCAATGGTCCAGAGGATTCCAGAATTTTAAACATCATGTTATTTAACTTAAATTACACCATATTTAGATTAGAAGTACTTGTGTAGCTTTACAGTTGGATGTCGCTGTCCAAACGAATTGGTGTAATCAGCATTAGCCAAGATCACTTCTTTGGAACTACGATAATTTAGTGACAATGAATGTGCTTCCCAATATTTAATTATCTGTGCATGTGTGTGTGCTTACACACATACCTGTTTGTGTGGGTGGAGGATACACATAGAACAAGTGGATAGAAATATCAATAATAAAAATAACTGTCATTTTCAGTGAAAGGTGGACACAGCTGCATAGTTTTGAAAATCCTGGCTTTTGGAACAATGCAGAAGGAAGAATGCTCTTTGCTCATCCTGTTCAGTCTTTAATTTCAGGAAGATTTTATTTTTCTCTGCTGTGGTATACAAAACTGGAGGGAATATGTTACTATTTGGTAATTTGTATTGCACATTACAATCATATTACACATTACATTTATATTACACAAAGAAATTACAAACTTACCCTACAATATTTCAAAGACCCCCCAAGACCAAGCATATTCTTTAAAATACTATTTTACTTGATTTTACCACCTGCTCTATAAAACAGATATAAGAGGATTTTTAAAGGTTTTATGGAATAGTGTCCTATAAACTACCTGATGGCACCTTTCTGTTTAACGTGTTCTTCATTCTACTGCCAAAAAGAACAGATGGGAGATCTGTTTAGATTTATCAAAATCATAGATCTCTTTAGTCTGTGGTGGAAAAATATACACAGATATTCTGAGATCACCGGTATTTCCAAATACTGAATTAAAGATGACAATGTTATAACTAGAAGGAAAACATGTGGAAAAATGCCAGTGAGTGACATTCACCGTCTTTCAAAAACACATAGGAGTTCAGCTTAGAGAGGAAAAAATTCTGAAAATCACTTTATCTCAAAGTCTCTCAGAAATATTGCAATGTTAATTTTAATCAATATTAGGAGGCTGTTATGGTTGTGTGGACAAAATTAAACAGAATACAGAATACTATTAATTCAATAATGAAACATAATCATAAACTGAATGTGTTTGTACAACTATCCCTTTAATCTCATCAGTCAGTGTTCTGGATGCTTTTTTCTTATTTTTTTTTTTTTTTTAATCTGTGTCTGTGTGTGACTGTGTATGTCTGTGTGTCTATGTAAATGGTGCCTGCTGGTATTTCCAATTCTTGAATTGGGAAAAAAAATTAAACCTTGTTATGAAACTATAGTTTTTTATCTAGTAAACAGAAAGAAAGACTAAAAATTTTTAATAAAATCTTTCATAGATTTTGGATGATTTTTCCACTCCCTTAGAGGATTTTACCACTCCTAGACAAAAAAAGTAGATTTAAAGTTCATTTGTACTATGAGTAAAAAAATAAACCATGAAGAAAACTTATAAATTATGGAATTTTCCCAGTTCAAAATGCATACTTCACCATCACATAAATCCTATTTATGCTACAGTGAATGAACTGTCTTCAGATAATAATCAGACAGCTGTTTGTAATGATAAATATGGATAAAAGACCCTTTGCAGTTGATCTGCATATAAGAGATTTCTTAAAAATTTCTTAGACATTTGAGTTTTTTCAGAATTGATTAAGCATATTGAACCACTGTCTTCACAAACACATGGTATTGAGTTTAGATAAAAGGAATTTATCCCTTGACATGAATTAACTTTACTAGAATGTGTAAATGAGTAGCAAGTGGAAAGTCCTACCTCTGTACTTGTTCTAATTAGGCAGTAACATCTAACATCACAAGAGTTTGAGACATTGGAAAAGACAAATAATTGAACTTGTTATTGTTATTGTGCTTGTTAAACATGAATATTAACATGTTTGTTGCCACATTTCAGAGTGATTCTAAACAAAGTTTTTCATAGTCATCTGGAATATATGAATAATATTGCAGCTTGACTTATCTAATTGTTGTGTGTTTGTAAAATTTTAAGATTATACTTAAGCAACAATAAACCATTGGATCTTCAGTTTCATGAGGTCAGTTATCTTTTGGCCTTGGGATTCTGAGTCAACACTTAGAAACATCTAACAACAAGGTCAGCTGCACTTTGCACATTCTCATGATTTATAGAATACAAAGACATATAAACACAGTCATTATTTGGTAGGGGAGGAGCTGGAAATGGAATGGAGGTATTCTTGACTCCTTGACATTAATTAGGGTCACTTCATTCACTTGTGTGACCTGAAAATTAACCAGTGATTTGGTACTATATAAGACATCTGCACTCTTGATCAAATGATTTTGACAGGGCTTTAATAGTGTTTAACACATGCATAAAGTTCTCATTTTTTGCAAGGGTATTAGAGAGTTGTCTCATTACCTTTTTCTTCCTCATTCAGATGAACCATGAGCCCACAAATGATATCAAAGGAGATTTAAAGATGAATATAAGAGAGGTGCTAAAGAAGAATGTAGTGTTATGAAAGAGGCTGACAGTGTCATAGCCCTTTATTGATCAGGGTGGGAGAATGAAAAAGCTAAAAATCAAACATCAGTGTATAAAGAGGAGACAAGAGAGGAAAAGGTAGAACCTGTAGTTAGATCCTATTTTCTTCATAAATCAGTGGGTTCCAATATCTGTTAAAAAAAATTTTCAAAATATTATGTTCTTCTTGCATTTGTATTGCTATGTCTATAAAAAAAAACCAAATAAGCCCAGTTTATCATAGAAGTTTTTCACAAGTGTGAAGGAAGCAAGCATGGCTGTGTTTTTCTTCAAGTGCTTGTATGAAACTAATCATTCTATTTAATTATATATGTAATTAACCTCATTATAAGATTACCTAGACCAAGAAAAAGAGGCATATATAAAAATTGTCTCTGTGCCATCCCACTAAATAACAATCTTTCAAGACATTTCTTTCATTTCATTGTGTTTTTCTCAAAACCATGTTGAACATTACAATCAGAATCAATGGTATTTAAATCTTTAATGTTTTCACCTTGTGGAGCAGAAACTGCATTTCCAATTCTTAGACCAGTAATAATAGTTAATGCAACAAGATACTCTATTTGTAAAAAGGACTTTTTTATTATTTTGCTTACTCTTTTCCTTTTTCATCTTAAACCATCACTGCCACCTCTGAACTTTAATCCTGGTATTTTATCTTTCATTTTACAGTCTTGGATATAGAAAAAGTTTCTCAGATAAAAGTTAGAGATTGAAGTCAGGAACTTTATGATTTCGTTATCTGTTGCCTACGGACAGATGTATTGTATAGCATGCAGCCAGCTGAGAAAGTTAAAGTTTAATTGAAAAATTGCCACTGGATATTAAAATAATCATTATTAACTGTGATGTCAATGAAGTTATGGGGAAAAAAAATAGCATAAACCATGTGGCATTTCTAGTTCATTTAAATCTTCTGCAGCTTCATTTATATATAGGAAATGAAGATCCACCCATCACTCTTTCCACGTGAGTGCAGGGAAGAATTGTCTGGAGTTTGGAATTTTTTAACTCTACAACTTTTTTTTTTTTTTTTTTTTTTTTCCCCTAGACAGGAACTAGAAATTAAAGCACTTGATATCCTGAAGAGACCTCCCCTATGCAGAGCAAATGGGTGATTTCCTCTGTACATGGGCATTAACAAAAGCCAATGCAAAACAATTGAAACTCAGTCCTAAAGCATGAAATGAAGAGTCCTTGTGGAGATGATGGTAGAGCAGCGATGTTATATTTTCAAACATTGGTTCTTCTGAATCTTTCCTGGGCTGTTATCAGCCAATGTACAGACCAATGCACTACTGAGATAAAAGTCCTCTTTTACTGTTTGGTCTATGTGTCTAAGTTTCTGTGTATGAATTTTAATTTTTAATTTCAGGAAGGTGTTAGGATGATATTTATTTACTTGATATGATATTTTCTAGGCATAGCATTAATCCCAAAATTTTATTTTCTGCCCAACCTATGATAGCAGCAATTTAAAGTGAGTCTTATTATTATGGCATTGTAGCATTATCATGTACATAACATAAGATGAGTAAATGTCAAGTTTTATCTTGCATCAAAATACACTAGAGTGTCAGGATACCGAATTTTATTTTTGTTTTTCTTTCAGCATTCATGCTGCTACAACACATGAGATCTATGATTCTCTATTAGCATGAGTTTATTCTTAGTCCATAGACATTGTTATTAGCTGGACTTCCAAAATCCTTACTAGTAAGTCAACCATTTTGGAAAACATATGATATATTTTTATATAATAGAATGAATTTTCCATTTATGTGCATCCATGACCTGAAATTGTACTTTGTATCTCAAAATACATGGTGTCTGAGTTTTAACCAGAATTTAATTTATTTCAGGTGTTTTAATGACTTCCTGTACAGATAATCTCTCCTTGAATATATTGCAAATTTTATATCACCCAGACTATTCCAGTCTTTAGATCAATGTCTTCTTAATTTCATGGCACTCACTATTTTCTTTGGCCCAGATTTAATCTCACACGGCTAAATTTATGACAGCATTTAATTGCATATTTTTTGTTTCTTTTTTTATTTTGTTTGGTTTTGTTTGTTTGTTTTGATTTGTTTTTTTTTATCAGGGAACGTTTTCATCACTGAAATACAGAGTGTACTAAGAGAGACATCTGTCTCAAACAGGTTACATTAAAAGTTATAAGTAAATAGCATATAGACTTATATTTCATATATTATTATTTCTATACAGGTGTTTCCCTTAAAAATGAAACAAACCAAACAAACTCCATTCATTGTATGTGTAGCACAGAGACATTTTATGTAGCCATGTCTATCAGTACTTGTCTACATACTCAAGAGTATCAACACAGCTCAGAACATTCCTTGATATTAGAGGGATACGAAAGTTCTCTGTGTGCTTTTCCTTCTGCATGTATACAGTTCATGCAGCCTTGGACTGTGGCTGACCTTGAAGAGGTTTCTTTCCGTGGTCTTTTGCATTGTTTAAAATATAAACAGTCCAGGAGCTACTACTGTTAAGTACAGGTATCATAGCTTATATCTCACAGGAATTGTATCCATTTGTCTCATTGTTAGATGCTACAGATCTTGGTCTTTCAGTCTTTCCCATAATTGCTGCATAATGCTGTGTGCAGTAAAATCTCCTGGCTGCCCTCAAAGACAGAATGCAGAACACTTCCTGTATCTACCAAACAACAGGCATTTACTACAGGGCAAATTGCTGCTTTGCATTCAAGCATGTGAAATATTTTTTGCCTTAGTTTCATGGTCTGTGGTAGTTACATTTACTCTGGTGACTTTCCTTAAATGGTTTGGTAGCATATCAGCAAGCTGGCATGTAATGATATGAACTAAAGAGTCTGCTAGCATACATTACTGAATGAAAATTCAGATGTTCCATTCTTCTATAACTTTACAGTTCAATTGTAGTTGCAGTCTGGTACCCAACAAAGAAATCCATTCCTGCGTGCTGCCAGAATGAAACTGTGGTTCCCTCTGTAGGATAGGAGCACTCTTACCTCTACACCTTGACCAAACACATGGCAGAATTTCAGTTTTAGACTTTCAAAACTATCAAGTTTAAGTCACTTAACATTACTTTCTACCATCACATTCAACTCACTTTTAAAAGACAGCTAGAGAGACATTTCCTGTAGTTTTAATCTTTTATAAAGAATATATTAACCACATTGGAGCAAAGTTCCTTCGAGTCACAGAAAACATTTAAGAATGCACATCTTTATGCATTCTTCTCTGAGAACTGTTGAAGAAATTTTCATCGAAGTTGAAACTACAAAAGATGAGGGACTTTACCTCCACCACCCTACCAAAGGCATTTAGGCTTTACCTCCAAAGCAATGTCATGCAAATATCCATGTTTACCACACACTTCTACATCCAACAGTGGCCTTGCTGGGAGGGCAGAACAGGTAAATCCACTACACCCCTGGAAAATGTACAGGCAGTGCTGGATGGCACATGGACACATGCTCCCATTTCTGCACTAACCTACAATATCTAGAGTGCTACATTGCTTCCTCTATCTAAGTCACCCCTACGTGGCCAAGAAAAAGGAAAAAGCTTTTGCAGTTTTCACCAAGAACTGGCCTCTAATTCTTATTGAACACTTCTAAATGTATTTTGGTGTCTTAATTTCTTTTCCATTGTAAGGAAGAGTTGATTCACAATACCGTCTGAGAACTATAGTTACTGTGCTTTTAGGAGTTATCACTACAGACACAACAAGAATAATGATGGTTAGAATATGTAGAATAATTTTTCTTTTTAATAGCCATAGCACATTACTGATTAGGAAATTATTCTTTGCACACAAAGGAAACCCAAAGAAAATTAAATAATGAGTGTTATTTAAATGTTAATATGAGTAATATTATGATGACTTTGCCACTATGGAAATGAGAAGCAAAAAAACTAGAAAAATAAGAGAAACTTTATTAATGAACAAAGTCAAGTCAGCAATGATTCTAAGATGAAGACAGTGTCCTTAGTTTCAAAATAGTTGAAAATACTTTTTGCTGCAGAATATTTTCTTTCGATGAAATTATGTTCAAACAAATACAAGCACAACAATAAACACAAAACCAGAAAGTTGAGACATGCCAGAGACATGGCAAATTAGCCCTTTGCATATTTATAACTCATAAATCAACCTCACTTTGCAGTAATACAAAACAGTTAATAGAAATGAGAAGAGTCAGAGACATAAAAGAAAGCTCTTATTAATTTAATGTTAATCTGAAGTGTTCTGTTATTAAAAGAGAAAAACAAACACAAACTAACTAAAAAAACCGAAACCAACCAACCAACCAACCAAAAAAAAAGAAACCCAAAAACCCAACAACATGTTAATGCAACACTACTTTAAAATACTTGGAAATCTCAAAACTCTAAATATTACTTCACGTCTTCATTTAAAACACATGGAGACAGATTTTATAACATCAAGTCTAACTGTAATAGAATAATAAGCACAATTTTTGTACAGTAACTAGTCATATTGGCAAAAGAAATCTGAATTAATTTATTACTAGACAATTTTTGGAATATTTTCTTTAAGTCAAAGCAAGTTCTGGATCAAAGTTCTCATCAATCATATAAGAGCTCAATTAAAGTACAGACTTTAAATATATAGTAGTTTATTTTTTGTCTCAAATATTATGAAATAAGTAATTGAGTTAATTATTTTTTTCCCAAACTCAACAGTTACAGTAGGTTATAGGTTTGCTCTCTGACATACTCCTCAGATGCTTAAAACTCTGATTTATTTATCTAGCCAAATGCAGAAGGGACATACATAATTCAGTTCATACAACTTTAAAAAACAGATCAGTAGAACTGCTGTTTTTCTAAAATAGAAATGGGAGTTGCCACATTTTGGTAATGTTGACCTAAAATGTTTCCAACTATATTGAACTTTCTTTATTTCTAGTATATGGAATAGTAAGTAATATATTTTATAAGCCCTTCATCTGAACATATGGTAGGTAGTGTAATACTGTTACACTCACTGTTGAGCTCACCATTCACTGAAAGGCACTTATTCTTGATTTTACCAATCCCCTTGTGGTCTTTACAGTATTTCCTGGACATAAATTTGACTAATTCACTTCATGAATTCAGCAGAAAACAAATCAAAAGAAAAAAAAAAAAAAAAAAAAAAAAAAAAAAAAAAAAAAAAAAAAAAAGGTAAGAAAATACATTTCCATTCATCATTGACCAACTGGATCACTCTTATGCCTGATAACACAAGCAGAGGCTGCATATTATATCTAGCAAGGATACAAAATTCTTTCTTGAGTATATTTTGCTAATAGAGTGTGAGTTTAATGGAGTGTCAAGATCATATAAGAATGTTACATGACTCATTTGTGCAAATAAAATTTTTCTATTAGTGATTAAGAGAACAGAGCTTCACAGAACTATACAGGAAAGTGCAGTTTGAACTAATCTTAAGTATATTGACACTGCAGAGCACGGAAATAAGAACGGAAAGAAAAAACAAACCATGAGAACTGGAACAGGCTGATTTTAGTAAATTTGCAGTGAAATAAAAATGGTGAAAATAAAGAACAGCGTCTCTATTCTTTCTGAATATTATCTGTGCCAAGGAGTGGAGTAATACAGCAAAGGAATCTGCTAAAAAATAAGACAACTCTAGAAAGTCTGAAAAAAAAAAAGGAAAAACTAATAGTAATATCAGTGTGAAAAGAAAAATTTGGATGAAAACCTAGCATGAAAAATATTTGAACTTAACAGGAACCAATAAAAGGCATTTACACTCAGCTTCATAATACTTATGATATCACTCATGTCAGGTATTATCTTTTGAAAAATGAAACTAGATAGCAGTTTTCTTTTGAAATGTACTATGGCTTTTCTCACACTCAAAAATAGCACAAATAAACAAATAAATGAGTTCTTACATAAATGTATGCATAGTTTGTTAATTCTGTGTAATTTAAACAGTGACCTTTTCAGCAGGAGAAAATTAATAGATGCAGATACTTGAGTGATTCTCTTATGTCCATATTCCACCTATTTTTTTCCCATGGGAATGAAAAATTCTTATGCATTCTGAGTTGTAGCTTCCCTGAGATTCAACATCTAGACTGGTCTTTTTTTCCCCCTCCAAAAAGCACAAGTTCTTCCAGAGGACATGGAAAGAAGGTGACAAAAAATGGGAAAAAATACCTTTTTATTAGCTAACAAGATTATTGGAAGGCTTGTTGTTGTTTCTACTCTGAAAAATTAGCAGCAGTAAATAATTAAGGAATTGAAAGTATACTTACTGAAAATATAATCTTGCTTGCAAGCAAGCAATATATTATATCCTTATTAATACAATTATTTTTTGAGGCAACAGAAATGCCAGAAGGAAGTACAGTGCTCTACAATGCATTATCACTGCTAGGATCACAAGAAAACTACATCAGCAAGGATGTTTAATTTGTTCATAGTGTTACATTTCTTGTTTTCACAAAGTCAAAAATTAAAATCTCCATGGGCTGCTTTCCTTAAACAATTACAATCTTAGGAAATGTCAATAATATCTACCTCAAAGCTAAAGTAGAAAGACAAAAGCCAGGTAAAAAAAAAAAAAAGTGCAATGAAGAAGATTCAAAATTCAGGTGACTGAGATCAGGATTTCATTGTTTTGTTATTTAAAATGAAATAGCAGTCTTCTAAGTTTTATTATAAAAGATGTAGGAACTAGAGATGTACTGTTGTAAACAAAACATGAAGCCATGAGCTGCTTGGAAATAAAGACTATTTTTCATGCTCTCTCTCGCTGAAAGAAAAACATTCACAAATCAAATACATCACCCTGCTGCGCTTGCAGTCTTTGAGAGCACATCAGACAGGCTAGTGAGTTTGCTTTGCAGGCAGAATTTCCAAGGTACATCCATCCCTAAGATTAATATAGCCCTCTGGTACAGCCTTTACGATATAGTAAGGCTGTATTTGCAGTCAGGTATTGCCTCCTAAGTTCCATATTCAAATCTTAAACTGATTAGTCACATTAAGCCTTGAGTCCCAGCTCTGATGTATATTTATGGAATACTGATCTGTAGAAGGTTTTTCTACAGCAAAAACAGCAATGCAGTTTTCAGCTGAAATCTGATTCTGCACTAAATGAAAAAATGTTTCTGTACAGCTACTATCCTGACCGTATTTCAAAAGTGAATGAGATTTACTCTTTGCTATATGGCTTATTTCCTTTTTCTGTGGAATTTATAATCTATATGCAAAATGGCTTTGCTACAATTGATGCTGTAAACATTTTTTTTTTGTGAGTGTTGTCAGCTGTTTGCTTTTTTCTCCCTTTCTAATAAATCTACCTTTGAATTTATACTAGAAAAATGGC
The DNA here is from genome assembly GCA_013400255.1 of Sitta europaea. NCBI lineage: Eukaryota > Metazoa > Chordata > Aves > Passeriformes > Sittidae > Sitta > Sitta europaea. Next base: position 20,142 of record VXBS01001502.1, read on the forward strand.
TATGCCTAATGGCTGAATGGCTGAGCCCAGAAGGCCCACCTGAGGCGTGACTTTTTGTTTTGTTTTCCTTTCTCTATAACAAATAGGGAAAAGGGAACAAAAATAGAAGATCTGGAAAGAACATAAACTCCTGCAGACACGGACATGTAGACATCTGTATAGAACAAAACACCTGCTGTTTTTCCAGCAAGTGTGTGGGTGGGAGATGCAGGAATGGCTGCTGGGACAAGACACCAGAATCTAGTTCCTCCTGGTCCCAAGAATGACCTTCCACTGGCCAAAGCTGAGCCAACCAGAAAAAGTAGTAGCACCTCTGTAATAACTTACATAAGAAACAGAAAAAATACCTACACAACTGCTGCAAGAGAGGAGTGAAAAAATATGAAACAGCCCTACAGACAGCAAGGTCAGTGAAGAAGGAGAGGGAGGGGTTGTTCCAGGTGCAGATTCCCCTGCAACCCATGATGAGGCAGGTCATCCCAATGAAGCCCCAGGAGGATGATGCAGCAGACATCCACCCTACAGTCTGCAGACAACCAGATACCAGAACACGTAGCTATATTCTGAAGACAGCTGAAGTCTGTGGAGAGCCAATGCTAGAGATGGGTCCTAGCAGGAACTGGTTTCCCTGTAGAGGACTTGCTCTCTATTATCCTTCTTATCTGTTGGATAAGTGGAGTCTGGGAGAAGGTGGTTTTAGGATTGCTCTTAATTATCCTACTGTGTATAATTTGCAATAAATTAAATCAATATCCCCAACTTCTGTCTCCTTCACTTGTCATGGTAACACATGTCCTTATCTTGACCCTCAAGCATATCATCATATTTTCTCCCCCTTTCCTACTGACGGAGTGAGAGGGAAAGAATGGTTTGGTGGGCACCTGGCAGGCAGCCCAGGTCAACCCAGTACAGACAGTAGACCACGCCAGTGCAGAAACCACTTGGTTCCACTGTGGATCTAACACATGCAGTCAAAATCCACAAAACATGCTTGGAAAAATGCCAAATTTTCTCTCTTTGAGATTCTTTTCTTCTGAGAAGTTGGGCTTGGAATTTAAGTCACAATTACATAACACAGAATCCAAATGTTGGCACAAATGAATCCTGTTCCAAAAAAATCAGAGTATTTTCAAATAAATAGTGGAATTTTGCCAAGCAGAAGAACTTCCTCAAGTCTGTGCCCTTCAGGCATTAAAACTGAGAGCTATCAAAGAAAGCAGAATAAGTAATAAGACAGTACGATAATATTTTAGCCAGTTTAAATATGCTTGTGGAAAGGGTCTTTCATCCTTGCTTACATTTAGTTCAAGAAAATGGTATATTTGGATTATAAGTACATCAACAAGATACTGTCATCCTGAAAAGTTTGTTTGCAAAACTACTGTCATCTCAGTAAATTTATTAAAAGAACTTATTCAATGAATATTCATTTTAGGAGGAAGACAGGAATACTGAAAGTTTAAGCTTGTAATACTCAAATGGATTGATATAGAATAGGTTAACATTGTGCCTTTACCAAATATTACAGTATTCAGAGAAACTGAGGTTCCCCATACCTAACAAGTCTTTGGAACTTTCTTAGAATATTTAGTAGAGAGTTATTTATTACTGTGTTCTGCTTTAAGTTACTTTAAAATTATTGCTGAAAATTTTTTCCAAATCTCTTGTGACAGGTTTGCTAGATGCACTTGAAACACAAGATAATATTTGAATCCTCATCACTACTTTCTCATGCTTTATTTCCTTCGTTGTAATTTTTTCATCTTGCATATTTTCAGTGCTAGTATCATTATAAATTGTACTGAGGAGCCCAGAACAGGACACCATACTCCAGATGTGGCCTCACTAGGGCTGAGTAGAAGGGCAGGATCACCTGCCTTGACCTGCTGGCCATGCTCTTCCTGATCACCCCAAGATACTGCTGGCCACAAGGGCAGACTGCAAGCTCATATTCAACTTGTCAATTCACTATTCAATGACAGATTTTCCAAGTGTCTATAACAGTGCTGTTTAAGTATGTAAAGTCAGATGAAGCTGGTATTTAAAGAAACGGTGGCTTCAATTCAGTTGCTTGAGTGTAGGAACAGAAAGCCATTTGAGAAGCTTTAGTTCAGTTGGCTGGCCCAACTCTGCAATTTCAGGAAGATACAGACCTCTTTCAGGTCTTCTGTCATACATGCCAGCCCCAAAGGAAGGCACTAGATGAACTAGACTGTCTCAAATATCAGCAGAAGCAACAGTAACATAACTGAGATTCACCAAATAGACTTTTTCTTTTCTATCTCCCCAAAGACAATATATGAAGGGTAAAATGGGAGTCTATTCTGGACAATCCCTTTTATGCAGACTACCCTTGCAAAAACCCCCTACTTATTATATAGATAAGACTTTGGGAGAGCTTTAAAAAAAATAAAATCTTAAACAATTGAAGTCTTTGTATTGGTTAAATTGCAGTTAGCTGCAGTTAAATGTTACCAGAAAAGATAATTCAGACTTATAGCACAGAATGCAATTCTCCTAGACTCAAAGAATAGAGAGATAATACAAACCACCACAGCTTAATGACTTAGCTCAGTTTCAGTAATTATCTGTTCTTAACCATTTCTGCACTTAAAATGTTATTCTAAGGTTTTTTAAAGCTTGTTTTTCTATCTTACATTGTTAAAATTTTAATGCTTTCCACTTCCAAATACAACCAGCTCCTGTGATTTTGCTGAAGATCAGTAACTGATTGTAACTTTATACGTGGTGGCAGGGTGGGGAGGGAGGTTTTGGAGTAGAGGGGAAGAGCCACTTGCCTTTGTAGTGTTTACACCAGCAGTAACCTCCATTAGAGGATGCTAGTGGGATGAAGCTTCAAATTTTTCTTTTTTTAATCACGCTGTCAATCTCATTTTCAATAACTGAAAGATATTTTCAAAAATCAGGAGGTTGTGAAGGATAAACCAATGAATATGACCATGAGTAAATCACAAATGAACTGAAAAAGGCGAAAAAGATTTCACTGCATTTTTGGTAGTGTCAGTTAGAATAAAATCAGTAGAGGCTATGCTGCAGCACTTTCTGCACCAGGCATAAAATGAAGGGAATAGGAAAAATTGCAAGGATGTACCTCCTCAGAATAGCTATCTCTGGAATGGTGCTTTATTGGTAAAGGTGTATATGGTTGAAGGTTCACTAAAGGAGATTTTCAGTGGAAAAGTGTGGGAGGATTCATTGTTCGTCTGACCTCTGCTTTGCTTTCCATTTCCATGTATTTCTTTTTGGCATATAATTTTGGCAATTGATTAAATAAATAAATAAATATCACTACAGCATTTGTAATCTTCCTCAAAAGGGTAAGCACACTTAGTAGTGTCCTTCATGAGATTTTTTAAATCTGCACCTTAAGCATTTTGTTAGAGTACCCAAAGAAGGAAGTCATCCACTAATGATTCATAGAATACATGACTAAAGGTAATTTTTTATTTTCAGAAAATAATGTAACTGTGGATGGAAGTGTAATGAGCTAAGCACAACTCAGCTCCCTAACTTCAGTTTTTAAATGGAAATCTATTCTTCCTTGTTGTTTATCTAATAAATATATATGTTAAAAATATGCATATATTAGCGAAGTACTTGGGACAATAGAGAAGAAAACCTTTTCCTAGATGATAATTTTTTTCAAAGTTCCCATTTGCTACATATTTCTAAAAAATGTAGATACCAAGGTATCTTATTCTTGGTTTATATACTGATAAGGAAACAATATAATTTTTAGACTAGAAAGGACACGGGTTATGCACTATATTAGAAAATTATACATGTAACCAGACAGAAATACCAACTGTATAGGTATACCTAAGTATTTTGGTTTTCTGAAGTAACATAATCACTATGGTACTATAAATTTGTAGATGGGATCACAGAATTGGTTAGGTTGGGAAAGATCTCTGAGAGCATCAGGTCCCTCCTTTGACCAACCACCTTGTCAACCAAACCATGGCACTGAGTGCCACACCCAGTCGGTGTGTGGAAGATGTGATTTGATTAGCCTTAATCAAAGACTTTGTCATAGGATTTCTATTCAAGCTCATGGGACTGCAGAGTGTAAAGGTCTTTACTGCTGTTCACAACCAATCACATCCTAGGAGGTGCAGCTGGAACCATTTATTACAGGTAAAACCAGGAAATTTTATATAAATTTTTAAATGTTTATTTATTTATGGGCTTAGTTATCTAATGAATTTTACAATTGGGATTCTTTTTATAAAGCATAAGTCACCACAATTTAGTCATCTGTATCTGTCTTCAAATTATGTAAAGTCTCTTCCGCTTGTCTCAGGTCATTATTTTACAACCAAAGGAACAGTCACTCTATCTGTCTAACAGTCATTCACACTGTCTCCTTAAATTAACTGTATTGAGCATCAAGAGGAGCTGCTCGATTCACATACTTAACTTCTAGGTGGCTAAATGTAGATTAGAAAAGTGAGTCTGCAGAATAACTTACACTTTTCTTGCATTTCAAATATCTTGAATCTTGTCATACTGGCACAACACTTGTATTTTCAATAATCTAAAATCTGCGTAGGAACAGACAGGCTGAAAGAAAGGAAGTGTTTAAAAAAATTGCACTTGTCTATCATATTATAGAAAGAAATTAGTAAAAACATGAAAAATTAGGCATCATCTCATACAACTAGTTGGGTGGTTAAGAATCCCATCAAGATGCAGAAGCATTTTCTGGCAGTATATCTGCTTTTTTCTGAAAGTAGCTAATAAAATGTCCTCTCCTTTAAGGAGGGTCTCCTATGGATTATGGAAAAGCAAAACAGAGAACAAATATTTTCAAATTATGACACATTAGTCAGGGTATCTTTATTCTTCAGATACGCAATTCAAAATAATTGGGGTATTGTTTTCTCGGGTATGACTTTTTCCACATGTGTTAACAACTCAGAAATAATTTTATTGATGTTCAAGAGCTATTCTGATATGATCTTAATTTGACCAGAAAATAATTTCCAGAATGTAAGATTTCTTTTAAAAAATGGCTGTTAATTTTTGCACTGGTAGAGCAATACTCACAGTTTTTATGTGCTGCATGAGTGCTGTACTGAATTCAACACAGAAGCAGTACAGCCACTACAGTAAACTAGTAAATATTTTTATCAGGTGGCTTTAGTGCGCAGTAGTGGGAAAATCACCCTTTTTTTTTTCTTTTTTTTTTTTTCTTTGCTCCTTTTTCTTTTTCTTAATCTAGAAAAATGCAATCATAAATCATGGCTATGTCACTTGCAGGTTGACAAGTTGGTTCAGATGATGTAAATTATGACATTTCAGCCAAATAACAACTACTCCAGATCCTGGTGCTATGTAGTAACAACATAATTGGCTGTGGCACTGCTGCCAATACACAAAACCATTTACTTATGTCACATAAAAATTGATTTCTGAAAAATGGCCCTTAAAACTTATTCTGGTTTTTGTTTTATTCATAGCAGTCCACACTCTGTTGTGTTTAGGGTTTTTGTCTAAATGTTGAAAACCTGCTGCTCTTCTGAATATGATTGAGTAGTGCTTGCACAGTGTCATGGCTTTTTCTTTTTCCCACTTTACTGCCCACAGTGATTAAGCTGAGTTGGGTATTTTTTTGTTACCTTTGATGATAATCTTCTTTCTTCTTCCATCTTCCTTCCTTTTTCTTTCTTCTTCCTTCCTTCTTCCTTACTTTCTTCTTCCTTTTCTTCTTTTCTGATTAAAATATCTTTATCTCAACCCATGAGTTATCTTGCTTTTTCTCTTTCTATTCCTACCCCTGTCCCTTTTAGTGTGGTGCAGGGAGTAAGTGAACAGGTAAGTGGTGCTTTGCTTTCAACATAAGTTAACTCACCAAAGAACTGAATCCCCTAGCAAGAGGACAAGGGAGAAAAATTATGTCCAACTGTTGCTGTAATTAAGCTTTCTTGATTCAGTTACTTCCTGTGCATCACAGGTTTTTTGCCAGTGATTGTAATTTTTCTAATATTTTATTTTTCCTTAGTTATATTTTGTTGCTGTTTTACTTATTTAAATTAAAAACTGCTAAAATCTGAAATTTCTAATACTTCAAGTTGCTGAATTGTCAGTTTATAATAATAAGAATGATAAAACTATTTTTACAACTTCTGTATTTATTTCTGACAAGTCAGTTCATTGCTGATCTTGTTTATCATGCCTCTTTAGCCCAGCTTTCAGAATAAGAAAGACATTAATATTATTGTTAATAAGATCATTTCATTGTGCACTTCAGAAAGTTATGAATTAGCCCATTTGTGGAGTCTTTTCAAAGAACAGAATGAAAAGAAAAGGAGTCTTAAAATTCCCAGGCTTTCTTTGTGCACAAAAGAAATATAATCATGACATTGAATTGACATTTTTATGCAATGAGAACAGTCGCCCTGGTATAACACTGTTTTGGGTAGTTACTAGTTGATTCTGAAGTGTGTAGCAGCAATCATTGTATGGGGTTTCAGATTTGGGGTGATTTTACATAGGCAGAAATCAAGACTTAGAAATGATCATCTAGTTTTAGATAACCTGCAGAATAAGAAGCACCTGAAGGGTGTCTAGGGCGGTAATTACAGGACATGGGTGCCCTTTAAGCTGGTAGGATATGTGCAGGATGCATTAGTGAAAATCAAATGGTGCTTAATACCTAAGTGCTCCCGGGGGTGACACTCATTTCTGACAGCTGACTGCGTGTGTTCGAGCTTTCTGAGCTCTCATTAGAGTCAGTAGATACCTCAATACTGTAAAATTTCTTTTGAACAGAGCTTGAAATTGAATCAATAAGTAACTCTACAGGTTATGAGGCTGTAGTGCTAGAGTTCACTTTATGGTCCCTCTTCTTTAACACTGCAGATGGACCCTCAAAAATCACCACGTTTATGTTTTAATAAAGCATTCACTGCAAAAATATAGCTGACCTATTGATGTACTTGAAATCCAAGTTACTTAATGAATTTCATCCAGTTAGGATACAGAACCTGAAGTCTTCTTCAGGGTAAAGTACCTGGCAATGTGTTTTGAAAGAATAAAGTTAGAATCATCTGTTAAAAGAAACAATACACTTCTGTTGATTAGCAGCATGTACCTGAACTACTGGCCGTCCCTGAGGAAATAAAGGGATGGATTACTGTTGTCAGATAGATGTAGCCATTTACTGGCTCATTTATCACAGACCTTTGCTTCCCTTGGAGTCACTGAAAAAGATTTTCTTTATTTAAGATGAAAACACTGATCCCAGACTAGTGAAAAATGTTGTGTTGTAAGTGACTAAATTGCTGCATCTAAAATGTATGCATTTACCTAATCAGTTGTGCTCTCACCAGACTCTTCTTTTTCTCAATGTAGTTTATGAAGAGCTTTTCTTAATGTCTATACACCAAAACAGATCTCTTTTTTCTCAAAAATCTGATTATATAATATTGAAAATTAATAGTTTTGAGATGATAGTGGCTATTTTGAATCTCCCATGTGGACACAGATTGTCATTGATACCAACTATGAAGAATAATCCTAATCAAAATAGAAAATATCAATACCGCAATTGTTGCAATAGTTTATGAAAATAAAGAGAACTAAATCCAGTATGTGCCTTTATGAAACCTTTTCAAACTATAGAAAGGGAAATAATGATAAGGCTTTCCCAGCTATAAACCTGCAGATCAGAAAACACAGCATTGGTGATTAAAGTAGAAATAGTTATTATTTCACGTGTACAAATTTAACTCTTCAGCTGATGAGTTTATTTAAACCTTCCAAGACAATGTAATTTAATTCCAACAGAATTCTAATATAAAATGTCAGAAATGTTCTAAAAATTCACCATAAATAATTAAAAATATAATTAGTCAGTTAATATAACAACATATTTTTCCAGCTGTTGCTAAAATGAAGGTTTTTTACATTCCTGAAACTGATTTTTAATATTGTTTTGCTTGTGATTCTACAAAACCAATACTACATGAAATTGTTTTTTCCTATTACTTCTATACAATTTTTCAACTGATTGTTTCATTTTTCAATGTAAATTTTATTTCCTATCCATTCTATAAGCATTATTTGAACATCCAAATTTACTGCATTCTTCAGGTAATAGCTTTGGACTCCTCCAAATGTCTCCCAAGATATCCTGAAGTATCTTTCAGGATAGAATATGCTTATCCTTGATCAGATTAATTGTTTCATGTTAATTTCTCTGCATAGACTGCCAAAAGAGTTTATAGTATCAGACTAAGTTCCAGAGATTCAAATTTAAGCCTGTATGTCTTTTCTGTTTCCTCCAAAGAATCTGATATTATCATAAATCTTTATGGAAGCAGTAATCATGAAGAATTGGTGCCCAGCAATTAAGAGTAAGGGTCAAAAACAGCTAAAACAGGTCAGTAGTTTACTATTTTAATGGGACAGTTAGAAAGGAGTACTTGAGTTCATGATATTAAAAAAAAAATCTCACCTGAGTGAAATAAATATTCTTTTTTATTCTCCATAAATTTTTAAAATCAGCAACAAAAGTAGCAGGTTTCTGGATTGTCTAGTGCAAAAATAATGCACTGCTTAAAATTTTAATCATTCTAGGATATGGATTTGTCTGGAGGGATGAGGCAAACCCCCTTTTAATGTGATTTTATGCAATTACACTGAAGCACTGAGAAAGAATTTTTTCATCTTGATGCATAAAGCTCTCTGACAAGAATATATTTATGATTTTGAGTTAAGCCAGAAATAATGATCAAGTAATTTTCTAAAGATATATGTAAATAGTAAAATTAAAAAAGAAAAAGCCAAACTAGTTCAACTTCTCTCACTATGATACAAGAACCCGGTTTAGTTTTAGCCTTGGTGGCTAACTTTATTCCAAAATTTGTGCAGACAAAATTTCCACCAGAATGTTCTGAAGATGTCAGTCATCTGGATGTACTTACATAGGTAAAATTTAATGCATCAAGGTTTTGGGCCACATAGTGATTGCTAACCCAGTCAGTCAGGTTAGCTTGGTCAAAAGAACAATTAATTTTCACTGCCTTAGCAGAATTGCTTACTTGCCCATTTATTTTTACTTCTGTCTTATTTTTCAAAGCCTTGGTAAGTAAGTACACAAGTATTAAAAATATTGGTCCAAAAAGCATTCCAAGAATGGAGGATGAAATTGGAGGCCAGAAGGTTGAAATGGAAGTAGAGGTTAGTAAATAAGTTATTTGTATCAGTGAAGTTAGAAAAAAGTGGGGACGTGCTGCTGACGAATAAGCAGTGTCCTGCAGTAGTTCCAGCCATCCGCAAAGACTTAACTCTGTGCAAGCTCCACCCTGGAAAAAATCTTATTCCTCAATTTTTTTTTTTTTTTGCTCATGATCTGTAACAATTATGTTTCTCTTTTTGATGTAAATTTCTTTGGAAAAAACCTTCATCACATGGCTGACACGTCCTATCAGCATTATTACCCAACTGTAATGATGCTTACCACATGAAAATTCAAAAGAAACCGCAAGGCTTATTCTTAACTTATAAATATATAGAAACATTTATGAATATTCTATTTTCTACTGTGTCTTCAAATAGATAACTAGATAACTTCAAATAATGAATCTAAGATTGTAATGCTTTTATTGCATTTCAAATTCAGTTTTACAATTTCAAACTTTTCTTTCTACTATTAAATCTTCCCTCAAGGCAAGGTTATTCTCACACTTTATTCTGCAAGTCCCTTATCCTTTAAAAGACTTTTGTTGAGCATTCCTTTGTACTCTCATGTATTTTCTTGAAAGATCTAAACTGAAATCAGTTATCATGTGCCATGAATACATTTTGAGAGTAGTAAATAAAAATCTTATAAAAAAAGTTTAATAAAATAAATTGAAGCAAGGAATCTGGTATCTTCTGCTCTGTTTCCCACTGCAGACAGCAGCTTTTCCCACATCACAGCCTTTCAGTGCCTTAGACTATGAAAATATAGATGATAACCCACTTAAATAAAAGACAATTTTTCCATTGACCTTGATGAACTTTGAATCACTCCTATACTTCATGTTTTTATGGTCTTTCTATATCATAGAGCTAATATGAATTGCTTACACTTTAAAATATTTCCAGTGTGTTAAATTGCAGTGCATAAACCCAGCCATATCACAATATTTTCCCAATTCTCTTTCCCATTTCCCACTTCACAGTTTGAACAGCATTATTTTTTGTTTTCATTGTTATTCCTCCTATGAGAGTTTTTCTTTTCCACATACATTTTTCCATGATCTTTTCCATGTACCCTTCATTTTTTGCAAAATCTGACATTCGGTCAGTATTACATAAGATATTTATCTCTGTCCAATTTAAGTCCTCTACTATATGGTATATCTGTGAATACTGATCTGGAATGACAGATAGTTGCACTGAAAATGTCTGCATTTTACTGCTTGCTGGAACCATTTCTGCTGTATTTTTGAGTGAAGAACTTTTGGTACTTGCATTAATGTACTAAAAATAAGCAATGGTTATATTAGTTAATCTTACATTTATTTTCCTTTTGAATGTCTATCATTTACTTCCATCTGCTTGATAACATACTAAATATTTTTCTTTTTCTGGAAATTATATGAAGGAAATAAAAAACATTTTTAGAAAAAAAAGTACATTCCTTATTTTTCCTTATTGATCATACACAGCATCTAGCAATTTCCCAGTAAAGCCCCTGCTGTCTTAGTATAAAATTAGTAACAGTTACTCCTAATATGGAGATATGTTAACCTGACACAATGAAAAAAAATCTTTGCAGCTCAATGAAATTTTATTCCATTAAAACTTCATGTGTTTTTTTGGGTTTTTTTAAAATTTATTTTCCAGTGTAACTTTAAAAGATAGTGAACAGGCAATTTTGACAACAAAACCATAAGAACATAATGAAAAGAAATATAAATGTTGATTGCAAAGGTCTCTTCCCAAAGTGTACTTTTCTTTAAGAATTGCTTTAGTTTACAGATTATATCTTTAACTTCCTACATCAATTAGTTCAATTAGAACTGAAGTAATATTCTCTCTAGTAATATAGTAAATAGCATAGTGTTGGATTTTGTTCAGAACATGAAAAAAATGAGAATATCCTGTGTTAGAGAAGTTTCTTTCAATGCATATGTGGATGTGATTTTCTATAGCTATAATAAACACCTGTGTCTGCATCTGGAAAATATTATTTTACTATTCAGCTAAGCATCACATTGCCACTCACTCTGCTTGTGAGTAAGAGTGAGAAGATTCGTGGGTTGAGACAAATACAGTTTAACTGCCAAACAAAAGCTGTGCACACAAGCAAAGCAAAGCAAGGAATTTTTTCACCACTTCCTGTCTGAATGATCTTCCTCTTCCCCCAGCTTTATATAAGCACCAAAAATCCAGCAGCAAACAAACAAAACCCCTACAACCAAAAACAAACCACAATGATACAGCTGTTAATCCATTTTTTTTTAAATCTAAAAACCAGCTGTGGAAAAATAACCATTCTAGAGAATATTGCAGATTAAGTTAAAGGTCTTAGAGTCATAGCATAAAATTCAATGTATGTGAAAACAAAAATGAAACAAAACTGTGTAGCTGAGTGACACCTAAAAACCCTACAGATATGTAAGTCTGGAATTTAATGTTTAGAACCCTTGTGGAAAACATGAAGCAGAAAAGGAAACGGGTATATTTGCAGGCCATGCATAAACCAGATAAGTCATTACATCCAATTTCATAGAAATGGCAAAACCCACAACAAGTTCCTTTACATAAATATATGAAAATAGATAAAGCTGTTTCTTCTATCTGTCTGCTGAAGTGACTAAGATGGATTTCAGTGTTAACTTTCATGTCTAGTGTCAAGAAAATAATGGACAGCTTAAATTATCTAGTACCTAATGATGTCTCATCTTGTTTCTTCTGACATATAATGAAGACACCTGCAGTAGATAATCTGAATACTTCCCCGCCACACCTTATATCCCTTTCAGGGGTTTTTGTTCCTTTTGCTCTTATTGGAAAACAGGTATGAAACTACATTGTTCTGGCAGTGGGAACTTGCACCTATTTCTTAGTCTAAATTTATCTGTAACTGAGAGTAGAAAAGTATTTTAATGCAATTTTTTACTTTTCCTCTAAAGTGTTTTTTCCTCAGATTTCTCCAACACATTTATGAACAGTAGTCATCCTCTCAATATTTAAAAGGTAAACTCAACTGCTCAAGCTCTCTGATCCATCAACAGGACAGGTTTTCCATATTCCTGATCATACAAATTACCTTTCTTTGCATCAGGTCCACAATTGCCTTTAAGCCTGTATGATTACACTGTGTCATGTTTCAAGTGACTCTGCACATCATTAAGAATATTTTCCTGTCTCTGAAATACCTAACTTCTTAGATTTGTTGTTTGTTCATTGTTTTGCTTTCTCCATGGCTGTGTCATAGGAGCACCTAAAAGTCATCCTTCAGCTGGTGTGTATATCCACGTGCATTTCTTTAGGATCACTGCAGGATCCTTTAATTATAGGTGTTGACCTTGAATTTTGTGTAATCAAATTTCTTCCTACCTCAGTTGTTTCAGCCTTCAAAGTAATGTTTTTCTGTATTTTATCACAACTGTCCTTTTAATTGACAAACTCTTTCTAAGGCTTTGTGTCATCAGCATTTTTTATCAGCACATTTTGCTTTCTGTGCCAAGGCCAAGTGGAAATGTTGAGCAAGATCTTCCCTAGACTCATCCTTTCAGAGCATAATTGAATTTCATACAGAAGAATCCAGGTCCTTAATTTAGCCATTAATGTTCATCTAGGTAATAAGAATCTGAAAAAGGGATGACTGTGTTTATACACAACAAATATGCTCATGAGAGGCATATGAAAATCTATAAACATTTTCTAGGTAATATATAAATGAAAATTTGAAGCTACTCATAATTTACAGTTAAGAGAAATAAGATGGTGACTTGAAAAGGACAAAACAAATTAATCTTCATAAAAATTTATCAATAATAAAAAGAATTAAGTGACAGGATAGATTTTGTTTTGGGAAAAATCCAAGCAAGCAAGCAAAACAAAAAATTGAGCTGCAACACCACAAAGTGGTTACGGTGTACAATAAACCATCTGTTAAAAAGTGATAACTCTGCAATAAAACAAGTTATGGAAAACTTTCAGAGTTCATTATAACATTAAGAAATAAAAGAATAAAAATACATAAAAAACTTCAATTATAATGGAATTCCATAGAATTTCACAGGTAAGTATCATGTATCCAAATTTATAAAAGGGAAAGAATGTTGGTTATCTTGTACCATATTTACAGCGATTTTTAGGTCTCTAAATGATCAGATATATTTCCACTGGATTATAGAATATCTATATTTAGAAACTGAAAGCAGATGTAAAATGTGGTGTTTAGAGTAGAATTTCATCTTCAGCTAGTGCTTTAAAAAGTATGTTTTGTATATTAGTTGAGTTTATCATAATAGCTGTCTTGGACTTGTTTCTGGTAGCGCCATTTGTTTAACTGTAAATAAAGCCAAGGAAGATTGTGACAGTTTTTTCCTTGTTTCAGTGTGTTTTAAAACTTTGTACATCCTCATCCTATGAAGAATCTTTCATGAAGCTGGTTGCTTTTCAAAATTACCTTTGATTTCAACAGAGTTACTCATATATGTAAAGCTTTATAAATAATTCCTTCTTAGTTTCCTTCAGGAAGTTGGGATGCTTCTTCTGACATTTTAAAGTAGATAGCCTTTTTAAACATCCACATTCAAACTTTAATTTTTTTGACACTTACAATGTGTATTTGTATGAATGGGAGCACTTGCTACCAGATATATGTCATTGTTATTAAACACATTCTCATATACACACACCCATTTAGTTTTGAAAGCATTGTGTTGGTTGAAACAAAAAAACAGTGAGCAAAGTCATTTAGAAGTATTCTGAAAACATATGAAAATATTATAAGCTAAAAAAACTCAACTGATTTTGACATTTTAAAAATAATTTTTTATTTGTAGAACAGATTTTTTTTAAAGCTTGATTTCACCTTTAGAGAATTTTTTTATAATTTATGAATAGTGTTCGTACTCTAAACAAAATTCATAGAAATTTTCATGTAAGAAAATACACTGAAAATTCTTTTAAAGACATCTTTTGTGTACAATTTTAAGTGATTGAGCTATTGTATTTAAATTATCAAGAGTAACTACAGATTTGTGTGGTATTAAGAAATAATACCACAGGGATACCTTCCACTAGACAAGGTTGCACAGAGAGCCACCCAACATGGCCTTGAACACTTCTAGGAATGGGCAATCTACAATTTCTCTGAGCCACATGTTCCAGTTCCTCTCCACCCTCACAGTAAATTTCTCCTGATATCCAATCTAAATCTAATGTTCTTTTAATGTGAACAAGTATTTAATATTTATACTTAAATATGAATATTTTGTATATGATGTCATTCTACCCTGACCTAAGTCTGTGAGTGACCCTTTGACTTCAGCAAATAGAATGATATTTATATTAAAGTTCTTGCAAACAAATGGCCAAGTGTTATTGTTAAAAATTATGAAGGGGAAAACAATTACTTTAAATTTAATAAAACCTGTTAACTTACACTAGTTAATTTAGGACATTAATATACATAAGGTATATTTATCTATTCTTTGACTAAAATTACATGGCAGGCGATTAAAAGTCAAATTATATAGTTCCACTTCAAATAGAATTATACTTATATTTTATCTTCCTCTAGACAAATCAGTGCTCTCATATAGTTATTTATAAGTGAATTTTTCCACTAATATTTTTGGGGAGATATATATATGTGTATTAGTTTGAAAGAAACCAGTGAGACATTCCAAGTCAGAACTACACTTTAATAGGACAATTAAAATAAAAGCAGAAAAACACTGGCTTACCCTGACAGAGTCAGGATACAACCTGCCAACCTGTGGGTCAGGGTGTTGGTAGCAGTCTGATTAAATGGTGACCACAGTCCCATAGAAGTGGCAGACGTGGTTCTGTAGAAGTGGTGATCCCGTAGAAGGGTCTGGTCTTCCTCTTCAGGTCCAGGTGGCTATGTAGCTTTTGTCCCCTGAGAATCCAACAGGGTGCCCAGGGTGTTCCAATCCTCAGGTTATATCCAGGTGGGAACGCTTGTCTCCTCCCCCTGGGTGGGGCTCACAATGGGATGGGTCATGCAGTGAGGCTTGATGGCCCATTAGCAGAAGAGAGCCTCCAGAAGGAGTTACAAGGGATGGGTCATGGAAGAGATAAAGAACACTGCCCCACCTGCTTTTAACAGCTAATGAAGATGGTGGTAGAATACATACTGTTGGTTACATATTACATTGTCACCTAAGACATTATGTTTGGGGT
Organism: Sitta europaea; assembly: GCA_013400255.1. Classification (NCBI taxonomy): domain Eukaryota; kingdom Metazoa; phylum Chordata; class Aves; order Passeriformes; family Sittidae; genus Sitta; species Sitta europaea. The sequence goes on from VXBS01001502.1 coordinate 35,544, forward strand.
TTTTTTAAGATTAAATTTCAGTACTAATCAAAATTTCATTAAAATAGAGGTTTTTTTTCAACTTGGGCAGTTTGATTGATGTCAGGCTGTTAAAAATATGCAATCCTGACTCTTCGACTTACACAAAAATTCCCTCTACTAAATATTGATCTTATATATGCTGCAAAATATTTATTTGAAGTTACTTTGAGAGGATTAGATTATTTCACAGTATTTTTATTTGTAGATTGTGATTCAAAGATGTAGCTCAAAATTAAAATTACACATTTAATTTTATTGCAGTAAACAGATAGTGTTTAGAGATATTTTTCTTCAAATGGAAATATTCTATCCTTCTTTATACCTCCTTCCTTTTGTTCTAACACAGCTTATAAATCATCTCTATTTCCATATATATATTTATAATTGCTCCTCCACAAATATGCGTGTATTTTCATATAAATTCTGACTTACAGACATTACAGCTGATGTGTCTGGTGAGCAAATCATCCTACATTATCTCTAGTATATAGTAAATAAGATTATATGGACTTAATCAGAGCTGAAGAGGGAAATGTGCAGAATACCTTCCTTTGAATCAGTTTTTGAACAAACACGTAACTGTCTATCAAATGCTGGGTTTACCAAGAAAAAAAATCTCATTAGGCTAAAGTCAGACTTTGAGAACTCCTCTAATTTTCTATATTTGGAAATCATATAATCTATCTTATGAAAATCATATTTGCATTGACATAATTTGGAAAGTAATGTCTTCTGATTATTTTTGTGCTTCTTTGATGGTTTCATGCTGATTCGATAATATCAGATATTGATATAAGTCAGAAAGATTATATGCCATGTCTATAGGTGAATTTAGGTTTATACTATATCTGTAGATAGATTGATGTTTGTAAGGCTATGTTGGCATACAGATATGCTGCAAATACAATCTTATGATCACATATCTTTTTCTATGTACTTAAAAAATATAAAGTAATTTGCATTATCTGAGCAATCTACACGTGTGTATAACCCACAATCACTAGTACATTGCAGTTGTTCAGTCCTTCTTATATTGTTTACTTAATTTGGGGCTTCTGGTATCACTGGGATTTTTCTATGGCTGCTGAATTTAATATTGAAGCAAGTATCACTGTGCAAAAATTATTTCAGTGTTGTCAGTATGGCCTGAGCAGCTAATCTCCTGTACGTCCTTTCTGCATCTGGGTTAACTCATTTCCTTTGCTCCATTATTCCAGTTCTCCTACACTTGTCTGTACTTTTACATTTTAGAACTGACTGATCTTGGGTTTTGAGCAGTTTATCCTTGAAGATTGAGCAGAAACTGCATAACTATTTTATAATTCCTTCAGTGTCATCACTTGGCTTGCACACTTCTTCAGGTCACTAATATTTTGTACAGGAAATGCCTGTTTCCTTTTCTCATCCATTATTTTTTAATCTTTCTGCACCCATTTCTCTCTCATTACATGATCTCAAAGATCTCTTACAAGAAATAATGGACACAATATGGTTAAACTTTCTCCCTTTCTGTCATTTTTCTCTTCTCTGCATTCTCTAGGTATTTTCTTTTTTCTTCTCACTCATCCCATCACGCTGAAGTAGAAACCTATATTTGACCACACAAATTATTCACAAGACACTTAATCTTTATTGAATGCTAATGGATCAAAAATATGATTCCCTTATAAATAACTGCATTAGAGGGGTTTAAAGTGAAGTATTTTAATCTAGAACTGAATCTCACCGTTTTAATTTAATTTCTAATATTTTTATATAAAAGTCATCATGTATAGAGATAAACTTAATCCAACAAAGAAGAAATCATCATCTCCAGAGAATGAATAATTCCTGATTTCTTTCATACTGTATGAAAGCACTTAAGTAACATGCTTGTCACTCACTGCCCACCCTCAGTCAGGAAGAGAATCGAAGAAAAAAAAATATTATGAGTCAAGATAAGAATAGTACAGTAATTGGGAAAAATAATAATACTAATTGAACTCATGATAATTACAACAGCAGTAACAGTAACCTAAAGGGGAGAAAGAGAAAGAAATAACATGCAAGATAAATAAGTGCTGAACAATATTATTGCTCACCATTATTGCTCACCTTGCTTGTCATCCCCTGCTTGTTCCCAAGTGGTGACAGGTGTCTCTTAGCCAACTTCCCCAGTTTATATATGGGGCGTGAAATTCTACTGTATGGAATATCCCTTTGGCCAATTTGGGTCATGTCCTGGCCGTGCTCCCTCTTGTCTTCTTGTGCACCTGCTCACTGACAGAGTAATGAAAAATAAAATGTTCTTGACTTAGCATAAAGACTCAGCAAAAACTAAAGTATCAGTTTATTACCAACATTATTCTCACACTGAATCCAAAACACAGCACTGTAACAGCCACTAGTAAAAAAATTTACTCTATCCCAGCCAAATCCAGGACACATGGTCACCCAGAGACGAAATTTTTGCCTTGTGGTGCCAGTTTAATTAGAAAAAATATACCCCCAAATAACAAAATACCCTACCAAATCAAAAAAAGAAAGAAAATCAAAACCAAAAAAAAAAGAAAGAAAAACAAACCCAAACCTACAAAAAAAGCAAAACAAAACCAAACTAACACAAAAAAATTCTCAAAAATACATAGAAATATTATATTTAAAATATAATTGTCTAATAATTACTTAGAAACTCAAAAACTTTTATATTGGAGCTGTGCTATCATTGTTAACAGCTCTTTCAAGGTCTAGGGGAATTTTAGATTGCTAACATCAAGCTCTGAATAAGGATTCAAATCATTGAAAAAACTGAAAAAACAGCAACCTAAACCCATTGATTTCTTTATTCATAACTCACAATGGAAATAAAAATTTATTAGCATATATCATGCAACCACAACATCATAGAAAAACTGCAAATATCAAATTGCTTCAGAAGATGGTTGTTTGGGTTTTTTGTTGGTTGGTTGGTTGACTGGTTGGTGCTGTATATTACTATGACTTGGCAATATTTTGCATTTCTGTTGAGTAAGTTCAGAATATGTTGTGAATGCAAAATAGCTTCTGAGGTTAGATAAGATCTGGGGCTGGTCTGCGTTGTCAGTTGAAATTAATTAAATTATCTTTGTTGAAAAAAAGTAAATTATATTTATGATGTATAAAGAACATGAAGTAGCCCTGGCTTCAGCAGGTCTGAGCTGGGTTATTCTGTCTAAATTTTCAATTCAGGACAGATACAGATGAATATAGAGGGATTAGAAAAGATTTTATGAAATGTGAATGAAAAGAGATTGAGTGAATCTCTGTTATTCAGTCTGGGATAAACATTAAAGCAACTTTCAGGACTGTAAAGAGCTGCTGCAAAAAGGAAATGAGCATTTTATTTCCCATACCTCTTCTTCTTCTGGACAATGCAAAAAAAAAAAAAAAAAAAAAAGGCATAGGTTTAAATTAAAGCAAAGCATATTCATGCTAGAAAGCATTAATAACTTTAAAACAGCAGGATCAAATGAAGACGTTTGATCAGAGGCCTAAGTTCTTAAAGAACATGTAGAGGAAAAAAGTGCTAGGAGTATTAAAAGTGTGCTTTATTGATCTCACCATTAGGGCCCTAAAGGATTAGATAATTTCCTAAAGTCCTTTCTAATGTTATTCCCTGAAAGCTTGTTTCAAGAAACAGCCTATTCAGACATTCAAAACAAATTATTTCACAGACCTGTTGGTTTGTTTTGGGACACTGTATCTTTTGGTTTTTTTAAAAGCTTAGCAATTTTTCTCTGTCCATTTATCATGAGCAATGAGTATGAGTCATAATCATACTTTGAGCAACCAGGTTTGAAACAAGACATTAGGGAACTTTTAGAATTTTCCACTGATATTTTGATACTACAGCAAGAGATGCAAAATGCTGGAGTTTTTTAATGTCTCTAACACGAGATCTGTAAGTCAATCATTCTCTCTTAGATTCATGAAATATCTTGAGTTAGAAGGGACCTACAAGAGTATCCAGTGTCACATCCTGACCCCACAAGGGCAGACTTAAACCTTATATATGCAAGAACATTGTTGAAATGCTTCTTGAACACCAGCAGGTTTGGGACTGTGATCACTTCTCTAGGGAGCCTTTTGTGTTGCCCACACTCTCAGTAAAGAATTTTTTCCTAAAATCTAGTCTAGACTTTCTCTGGCACAGCTTTGAGTCATTCCCTTTTATCCTTTTACCATACACCAGAACGATGAGATCACCTTGTTCTCTGAGCTTGTTCTTGTGAAAAGTATCACATAAACATTAATTACCATAGAAAATATGGTATTAGCATTCAAAAGAAATTGAACCTAATAATCAGTGCTTTAAAACTGATCAATACTGACTGAAAAAGAAAAAAGTTACACAATTTGAGCTGATTAAAACTATCTCCATTTTTATTTTTGTAAGAAGACAACTTCCAAGTTCCTTGAAAATACAAAACCCCTAAAACCAGACAACAGACAAGGAAAAAACCTCTGTTTATTTCTGAGTTTCAGGATGTTTCTTTAAGAACTTAAGTATTACTGAAAACTTTAAAGAAATGACACAGTTTAACCTCATCCAATTTATGCAAAACAGAATCCAATTTAATGCAAGAAAATCTTTTGTGCTGTATCTTTATTTCTCTAGATCTGTCAGTATCCATTGGTATTTTTAGAGTCTAACCTGATACAATAAAAATACTCCCAGTTTTAACTATATTTTTTAAATTTCCTTTCATAAATCAGAAAAAAAAAAAAAAAAAAGGACATGCAAATTTAAAGTCACTCTCTTTTTAATGGAAAATGTATCCCATTGTCCAGAATGGGTCCCAAATTTTCAGGGCTTTTTGTTGTTCCCAGTGATGATGCTGTAACTTGTACTTTCATCATTCAGAAATACAGTTCTCAAAATATGTAGTTAACTACTTTTGCTACTAAGTGACCAATACAGAAATTTAAGCAATTTTCTACACACCATAGTCTACCCAGACCTATTTGTAAGATAATATCAGGGGATATTTTGAAGTTGTAATGCCTTAGGAAACTGGAAACAACCAATTATAGACGCTATTCTGACACATACATGTCATAATTTCCTTAATATTTTCTAAAATTCTTTGTTGATTTTACAGGATAATCACACCTCCTGATCCAGCTGTATCATTAAATACTATGTGAAATTGGAAATAGTGCAGAGAAAGTACCATAAAGGCTGTCCAAGTGAATTGTTCACCTTAGCCTTAGCTTCAGAGGACAGAAAGTCAATATCACTGTCCTGTTTTTCTGAAGATTGTGTTTGTTTATAGCCATTCATGACGAGCAGGAACTGAATTTTCTAAGAAGTATTAACCAAAACATATTATGTGTTTGGTTATCTTATGACTATTTTAAACACCAGACAGGCTTTTAGGTATTGTAGAACAAATCCTCTATTACTGCACTGGAAAAACTCACAACAGGAAAAGTAAAATTCATTTATGTCAAAACACCTATTACCAAAGTAGCAGATAGTATTAACTTTTAGAATAGGTGTCTCTTAGTGGAAGCAATAGTTACGACTGGCTAAAAACATGCCCAGCAAGTGTAACTGCAAATTTGCCTTTCATTTTTTTCTTCTTTTGAAAGGCAGAGCTATTTCTGGAAGTGATTTACCTTGTAACTTGAAAAAGTGTGCCCTTGTCATTTATTTCCACTGAGAAACAACATGTAACATTGTACTTGTAAACAAGAACATAGTTCACCACATATAACTTAGACTGCTTATTTCCTGACACTGAACTGTGTATATTTAACTTTTTCTTAATACAATCTGTATGTGGAATTACAGTACAGTAAAATGTCCCTAAAATGTCTTATCATTTTGTTAGTTGAGAACATCTATTAAAAACTGATCTAAATGACCCCTTATCTGAGTTAATAATTATGAAGCCTATAATTTGACAATTTCATTCGTCCCTTATCTATTTTTTTAATTGGCTTACACTGAACTTCAGAAATTACATTTGACCTTGTTTTTTCACACTGTGAACTCAAGCTATCTGAAACACAGCATTCGACCAATATATGCTATTAAGTCTTAGCTCTGAAAAAATATTCAAAATATATGAGTGCATGTGTGTGTGAGTAAAACACCAGAAATATTAAATCATCACTGAATTAACAAAAGAAAATAGATAACTCACAAATAATTAATTTTGTATATTTCACTTGAATAGATCTTGTCACATATTTCGCCAGTGGGTATGCCATTAGAAAATGTCGCTTTGACCAGACTCACCCTTCTCAAATAAATAAACATTCCCCATTCCCCTGGAATTTTCTGATGGAAGATTTTTCAGTCCAAACATTACCTTTTTGGTAAAAGTCAGAGATAACTTTTCCCTTGAAGTTTTGTCCTTTAGAGAAATATTCTGAATGCGGTACAAGTTGGGATTTTTTCCATTTGAATCTATATTCAGAAAGATATACCATCAATCTCATATCTATACAGACCTAAAGAGAAAGTGGTATCCCTGAGATTCTACAAGATCTCTTTTAGAGCACTCACCAGAACTTGGGGATCACTTGGTCCTATAAATCACTAGAGATGTTCTACTTTGTTTTTCCATATTCTCTACCAAAACTATACCTCCTGAAGTTTAAAGCAACTTTCTCCTTTTGAATCAATGTTTTTTTCCTATAATATGGTTGAGGAAATGAAAAGTTTTTAAATCTTTAATGGCTCTCAGAAAAGAACAAAAATGGATGTGTAAATGCTAGCCCCTCCATATTTTACAGGACTCTAATCTCATTATACCACACATGTTATTGTTTTTCAGCACTATTCTGAACTGAAATGTTGTATTGATGTATTTTATCTCATCAATTTAACCCGATGTAGCATTGATGTTCACAAAGCATATAAGGTATATGTTTTCTTAAATATTATTTAAAATAAATTGTCCACACACTCATGCTTTATTTTAATGGAAAATATAATCTATTACTCAGAACAATTACTAAATTTTGAGGGTTTTTTAATTCAAATGATACCTTAATTTGTTTTCGAAATGCATCCATCAGAATATATAATTTCTACATTTTATTTTCTTGCTTATTTTTAAATAAATTTCCTGATAAGGAAATGAACACACAACATTTTTATCTATTTGTATTGTAAGCAAAGGAAGGAATGAAGATAATTGAAGAGCTACAAGAAAATGCATACAATAGAAGTAAATTCAATATATTGTAACACTTCTTATTTTCTTACAACAAAATTTTTGAAGAAAATTCTTACTCCCTTAGCATTCTAAACATAGCTCTCTCCTGAGGACCTGGACTTGTCACTCATTAATTATTCAGGGTGTAAAACAAAAGGTAGAGACCTATAGGAACTTCATCGAAGAAAGAGACACTCTGAAGTTTTAAAATTTGTATGTGGCAGAACTGGAATAGTTCTGTTAGTATTAATGTGGTCAGGATTGCTGGTGCTATCAATACTAATTTTTTCTTACAAAACAACTAGAACAAAAATTATAGTCTTATTGCATTTTTCTAAAATAGTAGGTCCACATGTCTAGCCTTCTTGGAAAAGATTTGCATAAACTAGAAAAAATGTCATGTTTTATTAACTAATTAATTAAATAAAATCTAAAAATATATATTTATATGTTTATAGGACATTCTGAAACTTAACAATTCATCTTTATTTTTCATATATTAAAATATAGAGGCAATAAGGAGTATAAGTAGAGAAATATTTGTTGATTCAAACGTTTGCACATGTAAGGATATAGATCTATCATATTAGTCAAAGAAATATGGGTTATTTCCAAAATTTAACTCACCCACCAAAGTTAAGTTGACAATAAAAACATGATTAAATGGTGTCTTAACAGAGTAATTTAAGTATTATCATCATTTCATCAATGCACAAGGTATTAAAACCTCCTCATTCATCCAATCATCAACAAGATGTCCACGTTTATTTTAATAAAACTCTGAGTGTTTGGGAGTTGCTAAGTATAGTATTTGTCCCAGCCTGAACCACAGATCCATCTCAGGGTGAGACAAGGTGCAAACCAGCTTCTTATAATTTTGCATTACCCAGCTTCTCTGAAAGGAAAACCTAGAATTAACAGATCATGGCAATTTAAATGCAATTTCAACATGATTCAGAAGGTCAGCTGAGATTCTGGCTACATGAATAAATTATAACTATGAATATATGATTCAAAATGCAATACAACTGAATGTAATTTAGCGGTAGTATAAAAATGAAGGGGTGTGTCTGCTTAATATTTTGCAGAAAGTTGGAAGTGATTTCTGCTAATGATGAAGCTGACTAAGCTTTTAGCAATAGCACAGCTCGAAGTCCAAACTAATAAATGCTTCTGATTGATGGTACAAGCTAGTACCACTCTAATGTAGCAGTATTAACTTCCCTTTAGCTTCGAGCATGGGCAGCCCCTGCTTTCAAAGGGTGATGCAGATCTACATTGAAAGCATACTATACATGAACATACTATACTATTTGGAACAGTCTCTAATTACACCATGAAAATGAGGGATGGAGGGAATGTATTTTGAGTGTATATATGTGTCGTGTGAAATTGTGCACACAATTTTTAAACTTAATCTGTTAGAAAGAAGTAGAAGGAAACTGTTTACGTGCATATGGCTGGTCAGAATACAATGGCACAGAGCACTCCTCAGTTTTCATATTTCTGAAAGAAAATGCAATATTGCCCCCCCATGCTTCTCCAATAATGTCATTCTTTTATTGATTTTATTTCATTTTATTTTCTATATAAAACTAACAGTGTCAACCTTGCATTAAGAAAAATCAAGTTTTGTCCTACAGATAACGGCACTTACTGTGTTAGAAAAGGTTAGGCTTTACTGCAAATGACAACCATAAGTGCTGTGAAGTCCTTTCTTTATCCTACACGTTAATGTGCATGTAGAGTAAAAAAAAAAAAAATCACATTTCAGTACTTTGAAACCCTATTCACTAGTATCTTACCCATTTATTGCACAAAAGATTGGAGTGTGAAAAAAAAAAACTGATTAAGAAACATGGGAAAACACAAAATCTAGGTACTTAAAGGGTTCATTTATCACAATGCACATGCAAATTAAAAGATAAGCAGAGAAGACTGAGAAATGGAGCTATTCACCATCATAAAACACTCAGACACTATGCAGATAATGGCAAAGCAAGATTTTTTTAAATAATTAACAGTCATACTTTGTTGTATCATGGCAATTGGAAACCTGTTGGCCTTAAAAGCTCTAGAGATTACTTGAAGTAAGTAATATTACATTTAGTTGCTGTTATAGAGCACTCAGATCTGAGCCTCTGTATTGAGCTTTTTTATGGTATATTATTTGTCCTTTCACATCACCTCAGGGGAAAAAACATTCTGTAACAAAGTAGAGAATCTTAAAGAAGATGCTTGCTTCCCAACAAAAGCCTATCTCCAATCTCTGGTGGCTAAAAGAAGCCACCGTTTCATAAATGCATGAACCATTGTCGTTTCTCCTCTATTTTTCTATGCCTACTTAGATCAGAAAGAATGGAAAAGATTGGTATTTTTCAACTATCAAAGACAAATGAAATGAAGAAGTAATGTTAAATTGCATACATTTTCCCCAGTCTCTGTTTTTTAACCCTTTGTTAGCCAGACCAATTCTTAGGCCTGTGAAATAGTTTGCTTTATTTTCCTAGAGACTGGCTGCATCAATGAAAAATTTCTTTCTTCAATGGTGCTCTTGTTCCATTGTCAGTGTTTGAATACCACTCCAGGATTAACAGGAGATCTATCTCTAAGCTTTTCTACTTTATAAAGTTATGGTAAGCCAGTTGAGTCAAACATTTACAGCCTGAGAAGACTAAACCTGTGCTGTGATGGGAACTGTAACAACCAGCCAGCATGAAATGCCAAAACTAAGTCAAGTAATTCAGAAATAGATGAGGCCTATTCTTGGAGTGCTCTTCCATCTGCTTGACTAATCAGATTGGATGCCTGGAATGCAGAAGACATTCAATCTAGTGGAACAATCTACTGGAACCCTACACATGGGTTATTACAGTATTTCTTTAGAATATAATGAATTAATGCAGTTGAAGCTTCCCTGTCATATTTTAATATTCCCCATCATATTTTAATATTCATTATGTCTCAGAAATAATAATAAAATATCATGGTGTAATGCATAATTCATGTCTAGATTCCGTAGAACAATGACGTCAACAAAGGAGACTTAATCAAGGACATTTAAAACATCAAAAGAGGCATACATGTTCCTATAAAAACAGACCTGGCTATGAGGATAAACAGCACAGTACCTCTTATGTGTTCCTGCCTAAAAACATTTTTTCTCTCAAAAAATAGGGCAGCCTCCTCTCTATTTCTTTTAGAATACTTTCTGTCATGTAACATCCTGGGACTCATGTTTCAACACTGTGTTAGCAAGCACCACCTGGCACTGGCCAAACTATTTCAGGATGAATTCTAGCAGTCATGTAGCAGCTCCTCATATTTTTTTCCTGGCTCTATGTACATTCCTAGTACAGACATTCTACTGAGTGTTTGTGAAGAAGTGGAACATATGGGTTCATGACTTTATTCTACACAGAAGAAAAATAATTATTTGATTTTGTTTTCCCAGGGTTAAGTAAGTGTCTCAAGTACTGATGAACTGGGAGGTACTGTAAGGTCCTTTTACTTTTTTCTTGGGGAAAAGTGAGCAAGGTATGGGGGAAAGGATAATTAAGCTAAAAAGGAAAAAAAAAAAAAAAAAGGAAAGAAAATATCCAGAGTTTTAATTTCACTGCCTGACGGCTCATAGTATTGATGTAGGGAACAAGAGAATCTGTTTTTAATAAACTGAACAATGAAAGAACACTGATCTTATAAAGTTGAACAGTAATTTTGGGAAAATACATTTTGAACTTAGGCCTAAAATTTCTGTCTCTCTCTTTGTTGACCTATGATGTACTACAAGAACTCTTTTGAATATCTGTGTCTGAATTTTTTTGAACAAAATCATGTACGACTATATACATAGATTTGTAGAAGTATGGTTTGTTTGGAAGGGACCTGAAAGAACATTAAATTCCTGTTCCCTTGCTGAATTTAGGAACACTTTCTTCTAGACCAGGCTGATCAAGGTTCCATCAAGCCTGGCCGGATCACTGCTAAGTTTGGGGCATCCACAGCATCTCTGGGTAACCTGTTCTAGTACACCACCACCCTCACGTCAAATACAGTTTAGGATTTTGCTTCTTTGTAATGCTAAAATTCTTTACTGTGCTGGACTTACACCATTGGTGATGTTGGTCAAGTCCTTTCCATAAGCCTGAAAAAAAATAAATTGTAAAAGCTTCTATTTTTTGTGAGTGAAATTAAAGCTGGAAAAGTCAGTACCTGCAATTTGTGCTCTGTTGTGCATTTTATTTTGTCCTCCATGACATGTCAACCCAGTTATGTAAATTTTCTTTAGTTACAGTACAGAAAAAATTAATATGTTTGTATATCTGGCCATTAATTTTTACAAGGCGAAAAAGAGGGAAAAATAAAAGTGGATCAGCTGAACACAGGTACGTACTATCATTATTGCTAATTGTCAATTTTTTCATGCAAATGCTGTTTTGCTGAGAAGTTTCTCCACCAGGTGTCGCACAAAGACTGCTTAAATGTCCCCTGTTAAACTGGAATAAAGTTCACATTGAGAGTGAATTGAGCACAATTAAACCTTTAAATAGCACCTTGATCCATAATGAGCAAACTATTTAAACTGCTGGGGATGAGTCACTGTTGCTTGTTTATTGTGAATGCAAGTAACACTCAAATTTTATATTTTTACTTATAAAGCATTGAACTACATTGGAAACAACATGCCTTGCACTTATTATATTGTCATGAATCATACTGTACAAAATATATTATTTCATGTCTCAGGATAAACTACACTAATATAGGTTCAATGTTGTTTCAAGTAACAAAAAAAACAAACAAACAAACAAACAAAAAAAAGTCTTTTCCTCATAGGTCTGGCGGAAGTAGATTTAAGTTTTGACACAGGCTGAAACCAGGGGCTCTTTTTTCACTGCCTTTTGTAGTGGTGCTGCTATCTCTGATGTGGAAATGACAGGGCCATAGTGATGAGACCATCCTCATTTCAGGATGGATGGTGGAGTGTACAAATCACTGTAATAGGGAGGAAGAATCATGCATCTGTATTCTGGCTTACTGGTCCCAACATAAGCAGCTTTGCAGAAAAGAACCTGGGAATACTTTCTTTGGTGGATACCAATCTAAACAGGAGTCAGAAATGCGAGTTTGGAAGAAAAAGTATTAATGGTTTTCCTGGGCTGTATTAGGAAGATCGTTGCCAGTAAGTCAAGGAAAGTTACCCTTTCCCTCCACTCAACACTAGTAGAGTCCTGTAGCCAGTTCTGAGCTCCTCAGTACACGAGAAACATGGACATAATGGAGAGAACCCAGCAAAGGGCCACAAAGGTGATAAAGGGACTGGGGAGTCTTTTGTGAGAAATTTATTCCAGAAAAGAGAAAGTTTGGGGGGATCTGCCTCATCAACATGTAGAAATACCTGAAAGGGGTTGTAAAGAAGGCAGAAGACAGAACCAGACAGCTCTCAATGGTGCCCTGTGAGATCTCCAGGACAATGGGACACACACTGAAACACAGGATGTTCCCTCTGAATTTCAGGACACACTTCTTTACTGTAAGGGTGAAGGAACACTGGCACAGATTGCCCAGGAAGGTTGAGGAGATCTTAAAAAATCCATTGGAACACTGCCCTAGAGAATCTATTTGAACTAGGTGTTTGGACCAGATAACCTCCAGATACCCTGCTGAAATTCAGCCATTATTTGGTTTGTTTGGTCTAATCCACGTGCACTGATAAATCACAATAATTTGGCTATGGCTTTGGGAACACTGGCCTTTCTCTAAGCATTAGATAATAAGAAAAAAAAGAACCCTGCCCAAACCTCTGATTTGGAGTGAACATTGCCCCTAATTTTTATAAATGATAATATAAAATCATGAGCAGAAATATTTGTGAAAATATCAAACTTTTCCCATATTCTTCATTAATTCCTTATACATAACTTAATGAGAAAAATGAGATTTAAAGCATCTTTAATATAATTCAGGGTTTTGCTACAAAATTCATTACCCTCCATTAAAAGAATGAAGCAAAATAACATAAGTACTTACATGATATATAGACCAGAAATTACTTTATTCAAAAGATTAATCCAGTATGTATGAGTTCAGTAAATAGCCTGTGTGCACAAGCCATATATTCACATACATCAACTTTCCCAAAAAAGCTTTTTTCCATGATACCAATATTTTTAATGTGTATACAAAAGATATCTTTTGTGTTTCTGTGCATAAATGAACATTTGTATACTTGCACACAAGTACTAATATTTAGAGATAGACATAATTGCATTTCTTGTATTGTTACAGATTCCCCAGAGTATTGTACAAAAATGATATACAAGATATACTTGAAAACTGATCACAATGATGTTTTTCATAAATCTTAGAATCCTACAAGCTAGACAATATTTCTCCCATAAATTATGATTGTCTGTCTTTACAGTCTAGATTAAGTCTGCACCCCTTTTCATTTTAGCAACACTTTCTATTAACATAGTCTCAAGTGGTTTCCCATAATGTGGTACCATTGTGATCATTTGGTTGGCAGCATCTGTAACAGCATAGTATTGTCTGTGGCACTTGCTGATAAGTCTAAGGAACAGTTTATATTTCATGAGCACTCTGCTAGAAATATGCACATATAATTTGAAAAATGTACCTGCTGTCACTGGATACAATTTCAGAATACTTGCTTCACAGAGAGAGGGAGACTATAATTATTAATCCTTTGGACATAATGAACTTTCTTTTGGCTAAATTGCTGTGCTTATTAATAATTCATGAAAATTGGCCAACCATTTAACATAGTACATGTAAGTGTCTGATAAGCAGATAGTTACTTTTAATTTTGTCCTAGACTATTTAATAATTTAAAACAATTGGGATAGGATTTTGCCTTATGCTAATAATGCACCACTAATAACTGAAGAATCCTAAAATCATATGTTTGTTTTGCCTTGCTTTTGCAGTTTTTGATTAGCTCTGTAACAAAAAAAAATAGGTCCTTGAGTCACAAAAATATCAGGGAGAATAAGCATAAAACCCCTGTCTCTATACTTCCTTGAGCTAATGACACACTAGATTTAAAAGAATTAATGGCCACCTTTCCTATATGATATGTGCACAGAGAACTAAACAATGCCTCATGCAGTGTCCAGAATCTTAATCACCAGGCACTTCATAGAAAATCCCAGAAGAGGGAAGTGTTTACCCTCAAATAGAGAAGGCTATTTTTTTTCCTTCTAGGATTCATTACATTACTAAGCTGAATAAAGGAATAGTGTGCTGTCTCCCTCTTTAAAGTAAAATAGGTGTAATTACGAAAGTTTTTTTTTATTTTGCTTTGTTTTGTATTGTTTTAAAATACAAGGTTATATATTAGCTCCTGTTTCCTGTTCCATTTGGCTTTTCATCTACTGGATGTGAGAAAAATTACTGCTGTCCAAAATGTGTATTTATTTTAACAGTACCACTTGTCTTCTCTTTTTATAGAAATATGACACTTATTGAACTAATAATCAGTAATAATCAAACATTGGCACTAATAATCAAGCATGTGTGGAAGTATTCTGTTATTTCAAGCTGAATTTGGAGGAAAACCTTTGAAAAGATGTTTTTTATGTTGTCAGCATATGCTTCATACTCATATTAGCCAGAAGGATATAAATACTGACTACTAAAATTAGACTTCTGAAAATTATAAGATATTAATAGGTTTCAGACAAAGTTTTAAAACACTTCTCCAAGGACCAAGGTAATTCTATGTAAAAGGTAAGTGAGATGACCTAAACAATTATAGACCATTTATCTTAATATTCATTCCAAGAATAATAATGCAGCTGATAATATTTTATATAATTTATTAACTTTTTATTAATGATTAACATAAGTTCATTAAAACCTATTTCAAACTGATTGGCTATTTCAATAAAAAATAAAATCTGAATAATATTAGTGCTGAAGGATTACATTTGCACACTTGTGTGAAGGCTCCATGCCCTTTGAGAAAGACACTGTTGACATGATTGTTATTCAATATTTTAAAAACTAACCAGGTATTGGGTATAAAAATGTGATTTTAAATTGGGGTCATGACATTGGGGTATTAGTTGCTGTGCTGGTTTCAGCTGAGGTAGAATTATTTTCTTCACAGTGACTCTGTGGAGCTGTGTTTTGGATTTGTGCTGAACACAGGGTTGAGGATACAGATATGTTTTAGTTATTGCTGAGCAGGACTCACACAGAGCCAAAGCCTGTTCTGGTTCTGCCATGATGGTGAGGAATTGGGGGGTGCATGGGAGGTGAGAGGAGGCACAGCCAGGACAGGAGACCAAATCTGACCAAAGGGATAGTCTAGACAATATATCATGCTCAGTATATAAAGTGGATGAAGGAGCAAGAGGGTGACATTTGGAGTGATGGTGTTTGTCTTCCCAAGTCAGTGTTATGCGCAATGTGGCCCTGCTCTCCTGGAGAAGGCTGAACACCTGCCTGCCCGTGGGAAACAGTGATTTAATTCCTTGTTTGCTTGTGTGAGTCACTTTTGCTTTCCCTAATAGAATTTCTTTGTCTCAACCCACAAGTTTTCTTGCTTTTACCCTTCCTATTCTCTCCACAATCCTGCTGGTAGGGCAGTGAGAGAGCGGCAGCTGTGTGGGGCTTGTCTGCTGGCTGGATTTAAACTACAACTGTTGCCCAAGATCTCTATATAACAAAAAAGATTTGAGTAGACATGAAAAGACATGAAAAGATATGAGCTGCCTTTGAAGCCAAGTTGATTCTAGATAAAGATACTCATATCTAGACCAAGGTATTTACTTCACAGACTACAGTTGCACTCCAAAGTGCCTCTTCCCTTCTCCTTAGGAAATGAATGAAATTTAGCCTTTAACATGCTGTCAAATACTCTTTTTTAGGAAGCTGAGGAAACATCCTGCATGGACAATCAAAATCCAGCACCTACTGCTACCTCTCTTGTCAAGCAATGACTTCCTGCTCATTTAAGGATAGCTTCTAGATCAAATTGTAGTACTGCTATTAAACCAAGTCCACTGTGTAGAAATTACCTCAAGATTTACCTGATAAACAAGACAGCAAAATGTTCCCTGTTACCTGAGGAATACTTAAATTTTACAAGTCATCGGAGTCAGATTCATTTTGCCTAACTAGAGATATCCTGAGTATAAGTTTATAACTTGCTGACTGTATCCTTCGTCATTTCTTTAAGTCCTGAATTATTCTTCAAAATAGAGTTGATACTCACCATGTTTTTTAAAAGAAATGTCAACTAATGCTACATTACGTATAAAGCCTGATTCTGTCAGTGTGCGTTACCATGTCTTGACAACGTCTCGTCACTTGATCCTCATTGCTCTACAGAAGCAGACAGGCACATTGTGATTAGCCTACATCTAGAGATGAAGGGTGAAAGCAGGCTTAATGGTTCATTTCTGGATTTTGATCAAATCCAGGAGGAAGCTAATCCCGATTTCCTAATTTGATTTCCTGAGCCAGCAAAGGAGATGATCTCTGTGTTCCCACTAGCCTTTACCAGCTGTTCTGCATATGCTCACAGACAGAGGAAACGATAAGAACTGCACTGTGCAGCCTTCCTACATTCTAATTTCCAACATTATGCCAATGCATTAATGCTGATGTAGTTCTGTGAAGATGCAAAGTTGTGCTTAAATGCTAAAAAGAAAGAAAGTACATTCTTCACAGAATCCCAGAATTTTCAGGATTTGTCAGGGATAATCGATATTTCCTGTATGTTACTTTTCTAATAGTAATAGTAAAGCCTAAATGCTGCCCTTTTGATATCCTAAAAGTCCATAAACCATTTAGTTCATAGACCATTTGGCCATCTAGTACCCAAACAGGGCTTTTAAAAAGAGGGAGAGCGACAATTTACAAGGGGATATAGCAATAGGACAAGGTGGAACAGTTTTAAAATAAGACACAAGAGATTTATGTGAGATGTTAAGAAGAAATGCTTTACTCAGAGGGTACTGAGACACTGGGACAGTGAATTTGTGGATGCCCAGTCCCTTGGGTCTGGTTAAAGGCTGGGTTGGGTGGGACTCTGAACAACTTTATCTAAAAGAGGTGGTATCCCGTCATGTGGCAGGAGGATTGGAACTCGATGATCCTTTATGTCTCTTTCAATCCTAGACTTTTTATGATTCTATGTCTCTATGGAGCTAAGCCCTAAGAATCACAGTGATCCTAGCTATTTGAGAATATATTTGAGAATATTTGAGAATTTGAGAGTATTTGATCTTTGATCAAACTAGTTTTGCAGCCTAGTTTTAAATACCTTTTAGTAATAGTCTGTACAATTGAATTAAAAAATGCATGATTGAAGAAAGAAATTCTAAAATTCATGACACATAAGGGGCCAAGTTAAAAGCAATACAACAGTCAAGTTCTAATCTATATCTCTTAAGGAGTCAAAATTTGACTCATGGAATATGTAGCGCCTTTATGTATATCTGAATGCAGATGGGTTTTCTCCTCCAATCCTAATATTTTTGTCTGAAATGATTCTAGTAAATATTTTCTAGCCTTGTAGTATGTAGAATAATGAAAGGATTTCTTTTGTGTCATTATGCTATATTATACTATACTATTAGAGCATTATGAAAATGTGAAAAAATAGTCATGTTGATACTATGTACTACTTGCTTCTTAGCATTGTTTCAAAATAAGATACAGTTTTCTGGAACACTGCTGTGAAAAAAATGTTCTATCTCAGAGGCTGTCCATTGCCTTCTCTGCTTAGAACTATAAAAATGGGGTTTGTTTCCCTTATACTTGGTGAAATGTGTGATGGGAAAATACATCACATTAAATGCCTAAATCAGGCTAATATCAGTCATATGGTGATGATTAGTACCTTAGAGAATGCAGAGTGGAATCTGGAGTGGTTTCTGTTGAAGTAACTGTTATATAAAAGTGCAGCTTCCACAAAATTAGCATCGATTTTGTGTTAGAAAACATATATATTCTTTGATTTGTTGAAACTAAGGTTACAGTTTCTTTTGGTCTGACACTGTTAAAACTACAATTTATATTGAGGCCTTGAAGACTTTTAGATCAAAGGCTTCAAATTGCCATACTTCCTACTATCCCAGATTCATGGCTTGACTCTGCTCCAGGAAAAGCAGATTGAGCTTTTTCAGTCTAAGATCATTTACTGATTAGGACATCACATAGTACATTATGGAAAAGTAGGCCTGATCTGAGGCCGAAGACCAGAAAAAGATGTTGAAAGAAGAAAGCTGTCAAAGCCTGAAGTCTCATCTACAGAGACAGTAAAGCCCCCCAGAGACTGAATTTGGTATCAGATTGACTCAGAAATTAATGTCTTTGTTCAGGAATTTAATTTCTAATAAGTAAGTGGAATTTTTCAAAATTTCCAAGAAAATACCTTTTGTGTTCTTTACAATTAGTGTAAAAATACCAAAAAGAATTCTAGACACTAGTCATTTACTGTAGCAGATCTCTCCCTGTACATTCCATTATTTTACTTGCAATAATAAATTATGGGGGTTTGTGCCCTTAAAGCAAGATATCCAGTAAAGAAGCTGTAAACCATAAGAATCACACATCATGTTGGCATAAGATGTGTAGATATGATATAACAGAGTGTAGTAAAATAATGGCATTATGACACAGCAGATCATCTTTTCCCACTACATGGTCAGTGGAAAAAAAACACATATCTTTCTCTTTCAAGGTTTGTGTTCATTGAATTTTTTCTACAGGATGAAATCAACTCTATAGCCATTTTAAGGAATAATAAAACTTATCTGACTTAATATCCACTTTTTTCTCTTTCTCATTCCCCCAATTCTTAAAATAAAAATATTAATCTTAGCTTACTGGTAAACAGAAATAAGATTTCTTACATTTTCTTCATCATTAATGTTTTTTTTTTTCTTTGAAGGATTGTACCAAATTTCATAGAATGATGATTTGATTTTTGGACAATTAGGTAATTTAGCTCACTTATTACTCCTTGGTCACTGGTGTATTACAAGAAATGTTGTAAAATTCAAATTAACACAATTTTTTTTTTTTTTTTTTTTTTT
>VXBS01001502.1:54856-66186 GCA_013400255.1 Sitta europaea
TCAAGGTCAGTTTATATCCTAATTTTTTTTTTTTTCAGTTTACCAAATGTTTTCCTCTCATGCATTCTCTCAATATCTGCATGTGTACTCCAGTAGTGGCTGTGCTTCAGGACCACAAGCTTTTTCATAAAAGCATCTTGTCTCATCTAGCAAAGACCTCAGTGCTAGAAGCCACACAAAAACCAACCAACCAACCAACCCCCCTCCCCCCAAAGAAAAAAACCAACAAAAAAACCAAAACAACACAAAACAACACAACACTGACAAAACTCCTTTTTTTTGCTGCAATGTCTGTCATTATACAGAGTACCAAGGGCCACATCAGCAATTTGGACTCCTGGAAATATCTAAGCAATATCATACATAACAGTCAAGCATTCTTCAATAACCTCAGAAATTAGGGTATCTAGAACCTACATCTGTCCTAGGGTGACGTTATGATGCTTGAATTCCCATTTGTGTGTTTCCACAATGCTGGTAGGACACAGAGACAGGGCAGTACATAGTGTCCTTTTTGCTTTTTGCTTAGCTTTTTGCTTTGCTCTTTTTCTTGCTTCTGCTTTGTTCCTGCTTTGCTCTTGCCTTTTTTTTTTTGTTTCTGCTCATTAGTTAGTTTAGCTAAGCAGTCCAAATTTTTCCCTGGACTGTTTTTCCTTTCCCTTTTTTGGAACTACTCGAACCTGCTCTGGACTGGGACCTGGGAAAAACCAAGAGTTTGCACCTTGTGTCCTGCAGCAGCCATCCCCAGAGCTGGAGGGAATGACAACAGAGCGACCACTCCCAAGGGAGACTTTCTGAATTTGTCATCTTTTTCAGAGTGGTGAAAGGGTGTTGTCATCCGGTATTGTTCATTTTGTGGTCTGGGGGTTCTGTGCCTGTTAAATAAACAAGTTCTTTCCACTTCTCTCCCAGGAATCCTTCCCAAACTGGCTGGGGGGAGGGGCCGTGTGGGTTTGCATTCTGGAGGGGTCCCCTTTTGGAGGTTTTCTCCCAAATTTGCCCTAAACCAGGACAACATTGTAAATTATTATTTCCCTGTAAACATCACTTTAGATGGAAGCCTAATTGCATTCTAAGACCAGCAGAAAACACTATAAAAATTTTGTTCATCTAAGAGATTACATTGATTTGATACTTTTTCAAACATCAGATAAGCAGATTAATGTTCATTCAGTCATGGAACTTGTTTTTTCATCTGGTGCATTTTTCCTTTACTAAGTCAATTGCACTTTTAATTAGCTCACCTGCTTAGAACTGTAAAACCTGGACATTTAAAATTTCATGGCAGCCAAGCTTGATGTGACTTTTACTAGAAGCTTATAAGTGACTGCAGCGATATGGAGGGTTGACCCTGCCTGGATGCCAGTTGCCCATCAAGCCTCTCTGTTATTTCCCCTCCTTAGGCTGGGCAAGGGAAAGAAAATATAACAAAAGAACCATGAGACGAGGTAAGGACAAGGAGGCATCACTCCCCAGTAACCATCATGGGCAAAACAGACTTGACTTTGGAAAATTAGTTTAATTTATTACCAATCAAATCAGAGTAGGGTAATATGAACTAAACACAAATCTTGAAAACACTTGCTCCTAACCCCTCCTTTTGTCTTGGACTCAACTTCTTTCCCAATTTTCTCTACATTCTCTTTCCCAGGTGGTGCAGGGGGATGTGAAATGGGAATTGAGGTAATTTCATTGCATGTTGTGTCTGCCATTGCTTACTCCTTAGCTGGAAGACTCCTCATACTCTTCCCCAGAGAAGAAGTCTTACTATTCTTCTAGTGTGGGGGCCTCCTTTGGCAGA
Source organism: Sitta europaea (assembly GCA_013400255.1). Taxonomy (NCBI): domain Eukaryota; kingdom Metazoa; phylum Chordata; class Aves; order Passeriformes; family Sittidae; genus Sitta; species Sitta europaea. The sequence continues at coordinate 56,658 of VXBS01001502.1, forward strand.
CTGTTTTCTATGAACAGCTCCAATAGAGTTCTCCCATGGGCTGCAGTTTTTCATGATCTGCTCCAATGTAGGTCCCTTCCAGAGGGTGCAGTCCTTCAGGAACTGACTTCTCCCATTTGGTTCCCCTGTGGGGTCACAAGTGCTGCCAGCAAACCTGCTCCACTGTAGGCATCTCTCTCCATAAGTCCACAGGCTGTGCTAAGAATCTTTTCTGGGCTGGGCATCTCAAGGGATTACAGCCTCCTCTTGGGCATCCCCTCGCTCTAGTATCAGGTCCTCCACAGGCTGTGGGGGGCTCTCTGCTCCACTGTGGACCTCCACGGGCTGCAGGGGCAGAGTTGCCTCACCATGGGCTGCAGGGGAATCTCCAGCAGCTGAAGCACCTCCTTCCCTCCTTCTTCACAGGGCTTGGTGTCTGCAGAGTTGTTTCTCCCACATATTCTCACTCCTCTCTCCAGCAGAAAATGCTGCTCTCCAGTAACTCTTTCCCCTTGTAAAATACATTGTCACAGATGTGTTACCACTGTCACTGATGACCTTGTCCTTGGCCAGCTGTGGGTTTGTCTTGGAGCTGCATTTGCTCTGTTGGACATAGCGGAAGATTCTGGCAGCTTCTCAGAGAAGCCCAGCAGTGTTGCCTTCCTGTTATCAAAACCTTGCCATAAAGACCCAATAAAACTAGAAACAAAGCAGCAGCTAACCAATTTGCACCAACATGGTTTTTGTACTTCTCACAGCTAGAGCATCTGCTTAACAGTTTCCTGTATTTTGTTCCTCCTGACCATGTCCTGCAGATATATATGAATCACCAGAAAATTAGTCAGGTGTTCACCAACACTGCAGAGTCCCCACCAAACTGTTCATTAACCTGGTAGGTAAATGGTGACATTTATTATCATCTGAACGCAACTGATGATACATAGAGGAATTCATGCAGATCTAATCTAAAGGCTTTTCATTTTATAAACTTGGATTTCATGTTTCTATTTCCCAGTCTTTTTCTAGTCTGTTCTAGAGGTATAAACCAGATAATAAATAGACTTTAGTAAACAGCATGCTTGTTAAAAAACCTTGTGTATCACGGAATTTTCTAGCACAGTCAAGTTATTTTTGAAAACTTAAAGGAACAAGATATATAGAGCTTTGAACAGGTAGATATTTCTTCTTAAGAAGAATTAAATTTTCTTGCTAGAGGAGTAAGAAAATTCTTTTGAAGAGCTGTGACAGTGCATGCAAGACCAGTAAAAAGTCACATGACATTTTTGTTTCACATTATTGTAAATTCTGAGAGACTAAAAATAATCAGTTATCTATCTTGTGTAAGTCCTTCTTCTGAACAGAACCATTTCCTTTTGTTTCTCCCTCATCTTTAAACAACATTTGTTTTTATCTATAAAGACATCCGTGGATGACAAGGACAAGGTGACCAGTGGGGTCTCACCTGCATTAATTCCAAAAGTTTAACCACAGATGTTTGAATTGAAATAGTGATGAGACTGAAAACTCTATGACTATGACAAAATTCTTGGAGCTGGAGAGAAGCTGGGTTAATTAATACCCTTGGAATGTGTAAGAAATAAGCAAGCAGCCAGAAAACTGAGGAACCAGCTGGAAACTGAGGAACTCTTAAGTGTAAAGCATATTTTCAAGGAGCCACTAGAAAATTTTAGTACATAACTTTGGTTAAATCTCAGTTAATTAATCAATTAAACCCTAAACAGACTTCTGAAAAACTTCTAAGTGTGGAGAAGACAGCCAGCGGAAGTTCAAACTATTTTATTCTATATTTTCAAGCAGTGGCACCAGGAGGAAAACAAACCAGTTAATGTTAGTTTATTATTGATTTATATTTTTTTCCTTCAAGATTTTAATTTAGGCACAAGAGACATTGCTAGATTCCAAATGTTACAGAACTGTAGCAATCATTGTGATCGATTCATGCTTTTTCAAGGATACAGAAATGAATCATAAAGCAATCTGTCCCAGACATAAGACTGAAGCATGAGTCTCATTGAATTTGGGAGTTTAAATAGCAGATCAGATTATAATGCAGAGAAATACTCAAAGTCATATGAGAGACCCAGAATTACCGCTTCAAATTGAATTTGCCAAGCAAAGAAGTCATGAAGTCTGGACTGTTTATGATATGCAGGTTCTGTAGTAATAATAATATTTCCAAATTACTAAAGGGAAAGGGAATCAAAAAGGTGTTTTCTGAATTCAGTGTTGAAGTTACACAGACAAATAGCAAGACAAAACAAAGGCCATGTGCAATATTAGACAAAAAACAGTGTTTTGGATGTGTTACAATGGAGTTCCTAAGAATTTCCAAGAATTGGAAGAATTTGCACAGCAGACCTCTACAAATTTTTAGACCATATGTGGTATTCATAGCCCTTAATAAAGGACTTATTTATAAGCTTGAATACACACGACACATATACTGCTTGTAATTGGAACAAACAAGTGTACTAGGAGGCAGGCTACATTGAAGGAAATCAAACATTCGAGAATGAATAACATTATTAAATTCGAGGTTGACAGAGATCTCTTCTACACTAAAATGCATGACTGAAATATTTTAATAAACTTTTGGTTGCAAGAGAGGGCTAAGATATATTAGGACACAGGTCTCACTAAATAGGTTTATGACTTACTGTGACAATCAAAAAATCTTCTTGTGGACCTTCTTGAATAACTCAAAACTGATGGATTAAAGGTCCATAATACAAGCATTTCCAAATCTAGGGAAACAAAAGGTAACCTTAATGTGCATTAAAACATATAGCAAAGGCAAACATCTTGTAAATTAGTCATTACACGACAAAAATATTTAGAAATTATACACAAAATAAATATCTTCACTTTTATAGACTCTGAAACACTAAAATGCCTTATAAAAAGGAAGATTTCACTTTTTGAAAGATGGTTCTCTGAAAATATTTTACAACAGTTTTTAAGAAAGCAAGAAAAGTTATATGTACTTCCCTGAGACATACATGTCAACTAAGATGGCTGTTATTTGATAAGAATTTGTTAAGAATGAATTTCATGTGATATGGTAATATTTTCTATCACAAGGGATATATTACCATTTCTAGGAAAATGTTTTCATTTGAGTAATAAAATGAGAAAGTATTCAAAATGTTTTTTAAAAGGATAACTCTGGGCTTTTTAAAGGGAAATACCCAGGAATATTCATTTTATATGGTAAAACTTTTTTTTTTTTTTTTCATTCCAGGTGAAGGAAGATTCTCTTTTATGAGAATAAGAATTAGAATATTAGTGTCTCACACAGTCTTTAAGAAGTAGTTTTCAAAATTACTACAAGAAATATATATAGATGTCTGGAAAAGTCTTACCAGGGAGAAGCACAGGTTCATGTCACCAAATATCCAGTGTGGATTTTATAGTGTGAGAAGTGCACATCTGACTAACAGAACCTCACTTCTCTGTGAAGCATCTGCACAGCTATTCTGCAGAACTGAGGCAATTTCATTGAAAAGATTATGTGTTATTATAAATCTTTTGCATATCTATCTTAATGTAACTGCCTATATATTTCAGTTATTGAATTCATTAAAAAAAAATCTGTTAGGGTTTAAACAAGTATCCTGGTGACAGAGATCTTTGATTTAGACAGTGCACTGCTTCTTTTAGAAAATGTTCTGGAAGGTATTAGCAGCGCTTTGTAGGATACGAACTAAAGACTCCTAATGAGCCTAGATTATGTGCATTTAGTAGACTGTTTATTTTGAAATAAGCCTACATTTCCCCAGTGGAAAGAGGTCAGTGCCTTTGAAAGTGTCTCATTCAAAATCTTCCCATCTAAATGTTTTCCAGTAGTTATAACCATATCTAGTGAATGCCTTTCCAAATGGATACGATCTCAGTAAGTCCTAATTATACCTTTTATGGAGAAATGTGTAATTAATAGTGTTCTAAATCTACACAATTCAATTAAAATACCATTCTTTTAAAAGACTCATTTTCTATTGACAGGCATTGCTATATGTGTTTGTCATGCAAGCACAGTTTATGATGTTCTACTTTATTTCCTACTGTTTCATTCTAGACAGAGATTGCTACATTTAGCACTGTGGTGATAAGTGCCAATAATCCAAAATATAAAATCGTGTTCATCTACCACCAGTAAAAGCAATATTTTGCCTTTGTTCCCTTTCCTTTGGTGGAGGACATAATGAAATAAACACACACCATCCAGTTCTGAGCGCAGAAAAAAATCTATATAGTCAACTTCTGATTTCACAAGTGGGAAATAATTGCCCATATCTGACATAGCAATATTTTCTGGAACAAAAAGAGAATTTCAGTGTGTAGGGAAAGGTATAAAAATACAAGTACGGTTTATTTTTCTCAAAATATGTCAGTTTGATTTTCTTCAAAGAACATTTGGTTCTATATATATTTGGTTTCTACTACTGTAGTAATTGGTTTTGATTGTACTCTGTGTCATCAGTAAACAACTGATACACCATATTTACCTGGTAGTGTTCTGACGGCGTTGTCCAGACAAAAAAATTGTTTTCAGGGTTGTTTGCTTTGATATCTGTAATCATGGTTGTTATTTATAATTGCTCTCATAACAGAACATTTCACATTCAAATTAACTGTCTTTTCATAAGAGTCTTATTAAAAATTATTCCCTCAGTGGGCTCAGGCAGAATGGAGGCGACATATGTGTTCTCCAGGGGAAGGAAGGGAACATATGAATGCATGACAAGTCTTTGCTACAGGAAAATAAATGTATCTTTTTGAGTTAAGTGAAATTAAGTGAATTTTATTTTTGTCTAATTTTGAAGAGGTGTCTTGGAGTGCATTCATGAATACAGCACAAAGACACAGTATTAATCCTCCAGAGATAGAAGCTAGGTTTCTGAATCATCTTCTTTACACTAGGACTATTAAACTCTAGAATTACAGAATTATGTTTTTTTTTCACCCAGAAAAAATATCTACAGTGAGGTTAAACAATACTGAAAGTTTTATTTTTATTTTCACACATGCATATTACTATCATTGGTAGCAATGGAAATTAAAAAATTAGCTTGGAAATGACACTTTTGAAATGAAATTTTGAAATGAATTTTGAAATTTTTTAGGAAATGAAGTTTCCTAAATATTTCTTTGAATTATTTAAGACAAACCAATTACAAAATAAAAGCAAAATACTTGTATTTCATTTTAAAAAAGAAGGTTTTTATCAGGTAGAATGTTACTTTTTTCACAATTTTTTGTTAAAACCAAAACAAAGCACAAAGCCTAATGTTTGAAAATTAGGATAGATAGATAGATAGATAGATAGATAGATAGATAGATAGATAGATAGATAGATAGATAGATAGATAGATAGATAGATGGATGGATGGATGGATGGATGGATGGATGGATGGATGGATGGATGGATGGATGGATGGATGGATGGATGGATGGATGGATTGATGGGTGGGTGGGTGGATGGATGGATGGATGGATGGATGGATGGATGGATGGATGGATGGATGGATGGATGGATGGATGGATGATAGTAAGAATTTTCCTTCATTTGCCTTTTTGCTGATATTTATTCTCCAAAGAAATGAGAACCTTACATCTGTTAAAAAGTCAGTCCACATAGTACATTTGTCATGCCAAAGATGATTTGACATCAAAGGTGACTGTACAGGTAGTCCAAACTTTTGCTTATTTAACAGGCACATTTCTGCATTTTCCTCTCATAGCTGTAGTCATTCTGCACTGAGCCTGCCCACTATAAGGAATTGCCACTGTTCCTATAATCTCCAAGTACATCTCATTATCAGACAAGATTTAAATCCATTCTCTCAGGTTTTGTTATTTTTAGGAACAGAAGTTTGACTGCTTAGATCCTTTCAAATTCTTCTAATTCTTATGAAATGCCTTGACACCAATAAAATACGAAAGAAAAAGAGAGAAAAAGGAAGGAATAGGGAAGGACAGACATTAAAAAATCAACCAAATAAAAGTTCATTATTTGTAGGCAAATGAAGACATTTCATTTTGCATGGTTTTGTCTTGCCTTGCCTTTCTTTACTTGCTTTTCTTTCCTTACCCTGCAGTAGTCAATGCATTTAGCCCAAATCCTAAAAGTAAGGTAGAAAGCAGTATGGGTACTGTTGAACTCAGAGATGAACAATGTCTTCCTTTTGGCTTTATTCTATGTGTGGTCAGCAGAAGCTTACTTGCACGTTCATCATAATATCCCTAAAAGATAAGATCTAAAAAGTAATAGGGAGGGTAATGCTGATGTTCTCTAAAAACAGTGTGAAAATCAAGTCAAGAGTAGATGAAAAACAAAAACTGCTCCTACCTTCCATAAGAGTTCTGCATAAGGAATGGTGAAGATTTTTGATACCATTTCATGCCCTGGCACAGATGAGAAGGGAGACAAGACTAAATCTATATAGTACATTTGACATTAAAAAAAAAAAAAAAAAGCAAGTCACCAAAATTCAGAATTCAGATTTCCAGAGCAGGACACTTTGAGACAGTTAATATGTTAAATTGAAACAAAATGTGTCAAGAAAGAGTGAGGTGGACATCTGTGGTCTCTGCTTAATAGAAAATTAACCACTAAACATGGACCTAAAAAGGTAATCATATCTCATTAAAATTATATATATCTACTGTTTTTCAGTAATAGAAAAAATTTTGGAATTGTTAGGGAAATAGGTTTTTGTAGCCTGCTGATACTGTACTTTTGAACTTTAAGCTTTCAAACACCTCTTTATTTTACTATTTTAATGGTGGGATTTCATTGTGTGTTTAACAGCAATATTTATGCCTCCTGGAACTCAACTATATTTGCATTGTGTATTCATAGTTCTGAAAGTTTGAGTAAATCAGATGTAAGAAAAAAACCGCTGAGGTGTTTAGTCACCACCAAGTCACCCTGCTGGTCAGGTTGTTCCTATGCAGGAGTACCGTGGTGACACGATGACTGCTTTGTCTCTATCCACTCTACAGACAGCAGAGATGAGGACTGCGAGGTCTGACAAGGACTGTGGATTACATTTGTCCCTTGCACTGGGAACAGTCCGTGAAAACATACAGGACTATCATAAGTACAAAAATGTGAGTTTAATGAGCAAAATTCTGCAGTATGTGAGGGAGAAGCAAAACTTATTTTTCATTAGTCTTTAATTTTTGAATGAATTAAATTTGTGTGTGAGTTACTGTTTAATTTCAGTGCTGTTAATCTGGGTAAGTAAAACAAACCTAGATTCCAGTCTCTTAGCGATTGGTTCTCCTAGCAGCTTTTTCAGCTGAATCCTACCTCACAAATCTGTCTTCCTGAGATGGAAGAGATTTTGCATGTATGTGTGAACCCAGTGCTTCTTTTGTACTTTAAAAACCAATATAGTAGCATTATCTCTCTTAGAATATTTATTTTTAAAATACTGTCATTGTCACTTGTTTTTAAACATAGAGTGCCAGATAGGAAAATTTTTCTCTGCAGTTAAAAATGAGAATACTTAGGTAGAGCCAGTACACAAGAGATTTCCAAATTATGAAGCTAAGGTGAAAAGCAGCATCTAGAGAAACAGCTGTACAACGAGAGACTTAATTTGTGAATTCCTCTTTTATACTGGCTTTAATCAACAGATTTGTTTCAAATTCTTCTAGGTGCCATGGCCAAAGGGCACTACTTTAAATCCAAGATTTATTTGGTTTCCACATATTGTGTACCTTTCAAATATATTACTCAAAATATAAACATTCCCAAGGTCAAGTTACAGAATAAAATGATATCAATGTAGTGTCATAAAATATTAATAGTACTATGTGACTGAACATTCACAGAAAATGGTAAAAGGACTCAACTGCTGAGTGTACTGCCTTACTGATGCTAAGATCCAATACTAGATGGAGGAGTATGTCTATACAGACATACTTCAAAGCCCTTAAGCCCATTTTACATATTAAAACATCCAAAATTTGCATCCATACCACACAGACTATTGCACATTAAGTCCTTCTTAGCAGAAGATTATTTTCTAGCGCTAACAATCATTTTATTCCTAGCTGACATACACAGCACTACAGTAATCCTAGCTAATCAAAATTCAATTGTCAAGAGGCAGGAGAAATGTCTTCATGCATATTACACTCTACCAGCTTTCATAATCATAAAGTCATAAGATCATAGAAGGGCCTGGCTGGGAAGGCTCCTTAGAGATCATCTAGTTCAAACCTCACCAGTCCTGAGCAGGGACGCCTTTTTCTAGAACAGATTGCTCAAAGTCCCATCCAACCTGGACTTGATCATTCACAGGGTTGCGGCATTCACAGCAATTCTGGGCAACATGTGCCAGCACCTTACCACTGTCACGGATAAGAATTTCTTCCTAAGATATAATGTAAACCTACTATCTTTCAGTTTGCATCCATTTCCGCTTGTTGTATCACTATGTGTCCTTGTAAAAAGTCTTTCTCCATCTTTTTTGCAGGTTCCCTTCAGTTGCTGGAAAGCTCAAATTAGGTCTCCCCAAAGCAAGCTCTTCTCCAGACTGAACAATTCTAATTCTCTTACACTTCCCTTGTAAGAAAACAGTTCAAGAAATTAAGTCTGTAGGGTTTTAAATTTAATTTACAAAAAATCCATCTTCACTTAGGTACCCTGTTATGTGAAATATACTTTTATCTTTAAATGCATTGTCTGATACTAAGGTGTCGTGGTCTCAATTTGAAACTGGGTGGAAACACCAATTTTTGTTTTGGTTTGATTTTGCTTATTTCAAAGTTTCTAATCAAAAGCAAAGTAGGCTTAAGCTTAAAAGTAATATGACTTTATTAACTAACACCAAAAGAAAGAAAAATAACAAGAATGAGGATGTAATGTTTAGAACACTCTTCCTTTGTCCCCACACCTTCTTTTCTCTTAACCAACAATATAAAGACAACAACACTCAGAAATCTCAGTCAGTTTTTCACTTCTACAAATAGTCTTTCTTTAATTTACTTAGAGAGAAAAGTATTTTTTGCTAATGCTATGGAAAGATTTCTACAAGAAAAGAACTTCTGTGGCTTCATTTTCTCACAAACTGCAGGTGCCCAAGACCTGCCTTTGTGAAGTCTTTCCTGTCTTTTACAGTTTTTCCTCACAACTGTGCTTTCCGTCCATATCAGCTTATTGGGGTGCATTTTTTAAGGATGAGCCGTTTTAGTATTCTTTCACTCATTTCTGGGAACAGAGGTCTTCCTCTTTTATCCCTGGGGCTGAGGTTTCTCATTGAACTTCTGAACACTGGTGCCTTTGCTTATGATTGTGGCTAGAACACTACCACCTCCTCAAAGCATTCTATGAATTTACTGGGGAAAACTCAAAGTTTGATATATCAAGTATATCTGTACCATAGCTTCACAAAAGAATTTTATGGCCTAAGCTTAAGACAAACTTTTCAAAATCCCTTCAATCTAAAATCTAACTCTTTTCTTACCGACATCAATTTCATGTAGCTGTTCTTACAAAGTTTCACCTCCCTTTTTT
>VXBS01001502.1:66280-148502 GCA_013400255.1 Sitta europaea
GCTCAGCCGCTCCCGATGCCGACACAGCCTCAGGCCAGCGTGGTTTGGTGTTCGACTGGAACCAAAGCTCTGCAGGTTCTGCTGCTCCTTTGCCCTCCCGGTGTCCCGGTGGTTCCTCGGTGAGGGCTCTCAGCCGCTCCCGCCCCTCCCGGAGCGGAGAATCCCGGCCGGGCCGAGCGGGCCCAGCCGCACCCGGCCCGACAACGCCTCTCCCTCCACCCTCGGCCAGGGCCGAGAGAGGGCAGAGATGTGTGTCTTCCGACAGCCAGGAAGAAAGAGACCCTCCCAAGCTTCGTTCAAAAGTAATAAGAACTAGAAAATGCTTTCCTATCGGTCCAATAAAAAACCCAGCCAGCTCACTTCCCTAGGCTAGTCAAACTAAGACATAAGGACAGTGCAAGATACCAGAAAGTGTATTACTGGCCCACCACAATTTCGTGTCAAGGGAATTTTTGAGAACAGCAAGCCCTCATTTTCCTCAGTGATCTGCAGTTTATTTACATGACAGTAAAACAGGACTAAGAAAAATACTTCTCCTTGTAATCAGAGACTTGAAGGATCAATCTGCAGAGAAAGGATAACCCCTGAATTTTCAGATTCCTTTGTGAAGAGACAGGGAGTGGAAAACAGGAAAAAAGTAGGGGTGAGCAGATTACCGAGAAAGACAATGGCAGCAAAGAGCCTCTGGAGGTAATATTAAGCAGTCATTTCTAAAGTGTAGCCAGACAGCTTTGCTCCAGACAGAAGAAGTGATGCAAAATGTAAAACTTTATTAACTCAGTTACTTAGAGCAATTGTAATGTGTATTCAACATGAACAGGGGACATTGTCTTTCAGGACACCACCCCTGTGGGTTCTGTTAAGATTGGGGGCTTCAGCAGGAGTGCATATATTCCCAGGGAGCCAAAACATAAGCCTGGACGCCTAAATCTAAGTGACTTTGAGTCTGGTAAGGAGTGCAAGGAAAGCTAAGAAAAATTTCTGCAATTTTAAAGCAGGTGATAGATATCCATTGGAACGGAATTATCATAGAGATATATTATGTAATTAGATGGATTTGAGTGTTGTCACTGCCATTGAAAAAGCCATAGAATATTCTGTGTGTTAAAGAAGAGGAAAATCTAAATGAGCTTTTGAAAATAAAGATTTAATCTTATCTAATCCCTTTTTTTTTATTTTTAATTAATGTGGAAGCCTGAATTGAATTGAAATGAAAAAAAAAAAAAAAAAAAGGGATATGATCTAGTAGAGACAGTAGGAAACTTGTTATATTTTCTCAGTTTAATATTATAGTGTGTTCAGCCCTCAATTTTTCCTGTGCATCATGCCCTAAGTGTTCAAAGCTGCCATAGGGTTAGTGTTCTGTATCAGCACTGAAATCAGTGTGCAGGAGTTAAACATTCTTTATTTTCAGACTTTCAGAACATGCTCTTTTCCTTCCTCCTGTGTACTCTTCACACTGACATGGGTCCACTCGTTCCTGTGAGCTGAGTGAGAGTACGTATATTTTGATCATGCCAATTCATATCTTGACTGCTTTGTGCCACCTCACCAGTTCTAAGAGTCAAGTGGAAGAAATTGAAAAATTACTGTACAGAATTCATTGCTAAGGTAATTGTAGATCTGGATAGTGAATTATACCTTAGTACTGAATGACCACAATCTATTACAGGGTTATTAATTGCTATCAGAATGTAGAAATAATTATAGATGAAACTTATTGCACTTATTTGAATGTTGATAAAAACTACATTTTCCCAGAGATTTGTTATGGTGTCTTGATAGTAATATTGCCTTTGTGTTTTATGATTTGTATAGTGAAATTTACTTCACAGGAGGTATATTCATATTCTTTTAAATTTTTGTCTGTGTCATTCTATATAAAATGCACTTTACTTTCCAGTTTCCGCTTCTTTACTAAAAAGAGCAAATTAACTTTATTAAAAGACCTATAAACTTCAGCTTCCAAGGAAATATTTGTCTTAGAACTTAAGTGTATTTTTTAAAGATCCTGAATAAATACATACATGCATGTCAGTCTCTTTTCCTTCATCCTTTGTCTCTCTCCCTCCTACTTTCCTCATCTTTCCCTCTCTTTTATTTCTCCTAGATGTCAAACTCCTTGTTTTTTTCTTCCTCGTTGCATATTTTGAAAGACTTGAGGCAAAAGTACAGAGATATAGACAGGAGAAACCAATGGTGGGGGAGCCATGGGCTACTTAAGAACAGCTTTTCTACTTCTTCTGATTTATTATTTTCTTGTGAGCCTTGCACTGCTTAGAAAGTTTAAGCCATATACTACAAGTCTTTCTCACTTTGTAAGTCTTCAAGATGGTTTTAGTTCAAACACAGAGACACCTGAATTGATGAACAGTTGTTTTATAGTCAAGTGTATGCATCTCTAACTAAGCTATAGACACTGCAGACATAAAGGTTGAATTTAGTAATGCAGCTACCTTCTTCATTACAGAAAGGTGAGTCAACCTATCACACAGAGAAAAATTAAATATGATTGCAACAAGGAATGGTCTTTACAAGAGCAGTAGACAGTAACATTTAAAAAGCTAACAAAAGAGAAACCCTTTTAAACAGAAAATTCATTTTCACTGTATTTTTTACAATCAATTATTGTCTTTATATACACCTAGGAGAAGTCTAAATAAGCAAAATACCCTTCCAGGAAAAGGAAGAATTATATCTCAGTTAGTACTGAGATATATATAATATGTACCGTAGCATATTTGGAGTGTGTTTGGCACAATTAAAGGGGAAAAAACCATAACAGAAGACTTCTTTAGTTGTATTCTGTTTACTTCTTTCTGCTGAAAGCACAAAAGTTATGGTTGCATCATGGGTAAGAATTATTATCAGGAATTTTCATTGCTAACAAGACGAAAGGAATGCTTATGGTATCTCTGAAGCTATGTGTATTGATAAAAAGAATAGTATTCTCCCCCTCTTAAGGCCAGCTCCCAGTATAGTAGATTGCAGATTTTAAGATAGAATTATTTTCCCGCAAGTTTTTTATTTCTGTTTTTCATTTGTTTATTTTTTTCTCCCCAGTGAAAATGCTTTAAAAAACTAGAAAAGCTCAGCTGACTGTGTCCTCCCTAGTGTGAAACTGAGCACATTTCATATTTCCTTTTGTGTCAGGAGGACAAGTAGTGGTAGCACAGGGTGCAAAACTCTTTGTGTGAAAGCTGGAGACATATGTGAAGGGATCCAATCCTTGAACACTTTGTTTGCCTGTTATATATGGAAATCATCCCTGGATTTTACTACGAAGGCTCTATAGAAGACAGTCAACTGAAGACTATCCACAAGAGGTCCAGAGACTGACCTGACAATTAAACAATCTGGTTTATCACCAGATTTTGTTTTTGTTGTATGAAAAACTTTTATTTAGTAGTGTCAAAGTGTTATTGCTAAGTAGGTAAGTAGCAGCCAGCTATCAAAAATACAATGCCTATGCTCTGTATAATAGATGTTTCTTTCTCAATTGCTCTGCATGCACATGTGACTGTCTGCAATAATAGTATATATACCTGGATTCTGCAGGAAAAAATGTATAACATGACAGCTGAAACACAATATTTTGCAATATTATACTGAAAATATTGTAACACCAACCAGTCAAGGAAAAATAGCTCAATATATTGGTTTTGTCTATTTATTATAAAAAGTTCTTGAAAGTGTTCCAGTAAGCTCCAGATCATTTGTGAAGCTGTTTATACAAGAAAAATAGTTGAGATTCTCCTCCTGACTTGTTCTTTTAACAAAAACAAAAACAAAAAAAAACCCCAAAAATAAAAAAATTAAAAAAAAAAAAAAAAAGGAAGCAAAACGACCACTGAAAGCACTAATTTCTTCCACAAGCAGTCCCTCAGAGATCTTGCTCTGTATTTCAACTACTAGCATTTTGAGTTACCCCTAACACTGCAGTGTTTTGCAGAGTCACTATATTGCTCACTGAGAACATATGGGAACGGTGCAGTTTTGATTTTTGTCTTATGCAAAATTAGATGTATTCTGGTTTAAGCTGGGATAGAGTTAGTTTTCTTCCTAGTAAAGTAAAATGCTGAGTTTTAGTGCTGATAGCACACTGATATTTGTTAAGTGGTGCTTACATAAAGTCAAGAACTTTTCTGCTCTGCACACCACTCCATCAGAGAAAAGGCCTGGGGACCTCAAGAAGCTGAAAGGAGACAGAGCCAGAGCAGCTGATCCCCACTGACCAAAGGGATATTCTGTACTACATGGTGTTGTGCTAACATAACCTAGGGAGAAAGCTGATAATGGGGTGCTGCTCGACAGCTGGCTGATCACCATTTGGTGGGTGGTGAGCAATTGCACTGTGCATTATTTTGGATACTCTATTTCATCTAGCAATATTAATGTTATTCTTTCCCCTTCAGGTTCGGTGCTTTTAAAACATCTTTATCTCTGACCCCAAATCTTTCCTTTTTTCCCCACCACTCTGTCTCCCATCATATTGGGGAGGAGAGCAAATGACTGACTTTGACGTGTTTAGCTACCTGTCTTGATAAGATGCCAAGTAGGATGAAAGGAGAAGGTTTTTATTTTAATGTTAAGTTAAACACTGGAATCTGCCACAACATAGAACATAAAGTGCAACTGTACAGATGAGCTTGGCAAGTTTATCTTATAGTAATTTACCATGTTTGTTGCTGATTGCTTTGTACCTATGTGATAGACAGGAAATAAATAAAATTATAGTTAAAGTTTTCATTAGAAAATATAATACTAAACATCATAAAATATTTTAGAGTAATTATACTTCATTCTATATAGTTATGTAGTTAGAAACTATGAAAAACAAAGTCTTTAGACTAAAAAAATGCTTGTGGATAAAACTATATACATTTAAAGATCTTAACCGAAGTGTCTGTAACACTAACAGCAGTTACAATAAACTGTCCTTTAAAATCCTTTAAAATACTTTGGAAGGGGGAATTATGTACTTATGTTTACTTTTCATTTGGAAATAATATTAAAAGTGTTGGTATTTTTAAAGATATATATATATAAATCTATAAACAAGCCCCGTAACTGAATACTTCCTGCTGCAAGTAAGGGAGTAACATTAAAAATGCTTTTGGGCTGACAAGATACATTTTGTGTTTCCTAAAAAAATTCTTAGGGCATCAGGTCACAGGTGAGAGGGGAAAGTAATTTATGGCAATGGCAATATTTTCAAACGTGTTTCTACAGTGAAAAAAAAAAAAGTAAAAAAAATAATAGGTCTGCTTTTGCTGGTATTTTAAGTATGATGACACAATTTGGAGATGGCTTTTAACAAAGAAGATCCTGGGTGTTTAAACAAGATCTGAGAATGTGTGTAAGAATTGTAGCTCATATATAAAGCATTCTGATGTTTGATCTTAACATAATTTACATACATCAAGGATAGGCATTAGCACAAATTTACCAATATGTGATTTATATACTCTAGTACTCCTTTATATGCCTAATCTCCAAATTATCTCTAGTCCCAAGTCTCATTTTGAAAAAATGTTTCAGTGGGAGATTCAACAGACCACATTTGATGTTTAGGATTGCAACATCCAAAATGTAGGTACTCAAAACTCAATCTGCAGTGATGATCTAGGTGCCTTGATATAACTATGTACCAAGTACAAGAACTCAAATTAGTATTCAAGGCAACCAGTTTGCTGAGTGCTGACATGATAAACACCACTGTATGAAACATGACTCTACAATTTGCAAGCTGAAGCACCTTACTGGAGATTCAGAGCTCTGCTTTCATTCTAAAAGATATTACTGAATACCAACTCCCTTGTCTCTTCTGTCATCTTGCAGGAGCCTTCCTCTGGAAGCTGCAAATCAGAAATTGGAGTTTAACAGCAAGCTGTTTCTGATTTGCTTTTCTCAGGGTAATTCTGCACATTCCACGTGAGTGATGTTTAACGTCTTGTTCAATAACTGACCTAATCTTTTAGGAACCTGATTTCAATTGCCTTTCACACTTAAATATCTTCATTTTGCAAATCGTGGCTTCTGCAATTTTAAAAAGGTTATACCTTTCTGGTACAATGTCCCACATGTACCAGAAAGTTCTTACAGTTTTGTTGCACACCAGGCAGTATTTTTGAAACTCTCTTGTTTAAGACAGTTTAAAACACATGGCAAATGACTTGGGCACCAGGGAAGACATTGTTCTTACAGCTTTCATTTTTTCAAAGCCCAACATCTGATATTCTTTTGTGCTTTGGAACTGAATAGTTGTTTTTGATGTTGTGCAGTGCTCTTTCTTTTTATGTGAGCAAATGCGCAACAGCTACTGTCTTAATGTGATCTAGGGACTTCCCCTGCTCCTGATGTCATAATTCTCTACAGTTTGGGTAAAAGACTAGGTCTGTAGCTAAGGGCTGGAGAAGACTTATATCCTCTACCAGTGGGCACAAAGGAGAGATACATAATACATGCTCGCCACTACTTTAAGCACACACTGTAGGTGGCCAATTCCCCAAACTGCAGTTTTTTCTCAGAAGCACATGAGAATTAAATCCTTTATAATTTCCTTAAATGAACTAACAGCTGACATAATCCCTCCTAGCCTGTCTCATACAGTAGAACAATAGCAATATGTTGAGTTCTTCCCTGCCCATCTGTCTCCTGATGTCATTCATCAACTTTCCTCCATTTTTAAAATGTTCAAGGAATGATTTTTGAAAATAATATTAAAAAAAACCCAAAAAAATCAAAAAAAACAAAACCCAACGTATTTACAAATCAAACCAACTTTGCTTCATTAATATATTTTTTATGCTTATTTTAATGTGTCAGTAAAAGACAGTGCAGTCTAATTTGTCATCATGCCTTTGTTTGAAAACAGTAACAATGGAGCAATAGAAAACACTCAAATTTGATTACAGATACAAAAACCCTGTTCATTAATATATACGCAGCTCGGATGAATGAGCTTGAGAATTCTTTGGTTCTCCTGTTAAAGGTTGAACCATGAATTAAATAAGTGAGATGGAAATTTCCATTTGCCTAACAGCATTAGAGCCAGAAATTAATTCATTTCACTTTGCTGGTCTGTCTGTCTTGCCCCTCCTCCTCCTTCCTTTGAAAAGAGATTGTTCAATCTTGGTTCAAGGCAAACCCTGAAATTCATTCTGTATTAATCATCATGGGATGAGGTCTACAAGTTCCCTTTTCTGGTCATACAGCCAGTGGCACATTTCTTGGCTTCCACTCAGAACCCATACAAGAGACATACAAATCTAACAATACCTTATTGTAATATAAGTAAGACATGGCCCAAAGCAGTTTTAATTTAAATCATGCTTTAGCTACAATCTCATGCTCAGCATAACCATTACCTCCCAACACAAAGGAGAAAAATTGTATTACAAGAACAACATTTTTTTTTCAAATTTCTATCAGCTTGCTTTTCATTTTTTGGGCCTATGTAAAGGACACTCACCAAAATATGTAACATTTAATTTCCAGCAATGTGGTTTTCTAACATGGGTTTTTTTTCATTAAATAGTGAAGAAACATCTCTTCTGCCATACAAAATACAGAATGTAACAGTTCTTTTTCTTTTTCACTTTATGATTTCATTATGAACCCTAAGTTAAAAAGTAACACTTCTATAAATTGCGGTATTTCTGTTTGTTAAGTAACTTGCTTGCTAGAAGAAGACTTATTATTAAATAGCAGAAATTCAAAATGCTCATTTTTTTTTACCCATTCAAAGCTTTTAAATGACAGAAATCATAAGAACTTACTCATTCAATTGTTATTAGTATAACTTTATGCTTATTTTTTCCTAGAAGAATTTCTTATGCAAGAAAATTTGAGTAACATGATTCAAATATTTCAGAATATATGAAGAAACTCATATATGTATATCTTCTCCCAGAGGAGCAGCCTGTTTTGTGTTTCTGAATATTACTAGAATATGTACCTATTTTTTGGAGAGGGGGTTCTTTGTTTATACAATAAATGAGGGGATTATTTTTTATATAATAAATATTGGTTCTCCTTAGTTAGAGTATAAAAATGACACAATAGTACTTTATATCCACAGAAGAGGATAAGCTTGCTCTTGCATCTAGTTGCTATTACATTTTCCTTTACCATAGATCTGATTATTAAAATTCTCAGAAAATCAAATGAAATAATTCTCATTATCTTTATTATTAATCAGTAACCCGGTTCCCTGATGTTTCTTTTCTTTTGATAAATCTGAGAATACATGTCATTCTGCAGCAAAGCAGAAATTCCCAAGCACTAGCTTCCTGAAAGATAAGATGTCAAGGGCATTTTTAAAAATAATAATGTATCTTTACTGACTTAATATGCAGAAACACATTTCTTCATGTTTCCTATTACCCTATTTCTATAATCACTACATTTTATTCAGTTTCAGATCAGCTTCAGATCATTATACTTATCTAGAGGCTAGAGATTCCAGGCCTATAAAGGTTGTCACAGATAAGCATAATATATTAAATGAACCACTTTTTCAAAACCAGTTCTTAAAATTGGTTTTTACAGGCTAAGACTCTTTGTATAAAATAGCAGCAAAGGTCATATTGTGTAAAAGATTTTTTTGGGCTGAAAAGGGTCAGAGACTGAATTGCTGATTTTGTTTCAATATCAGAAATCTTCTTTGAAAGGACTATTTTTTAAATGTATCCTTCTTTTTTTAAATTATTTTATTATCTATTTATGATATAAATATGTACTAGTGCAGAGATTTTAATTTATGAGGGTTTCAAAGCCTGTTAAAGTGAACAGAAACTCCTCTATTGATCCTCAGGATCTCGTTCAGTTCCTTTTATTTTTGGCACAATATTTCAAGAATTTCTTCAAAAACACAGAAATAAAAGAAACTTCTTTAAGAGTAAGATTTTAATACAACACAGGAAGTTTTATTTAAATCTAGATAATCTATAGCCAGAGAAATTAACATCCAGAATAATGAAGTGTATGTGAATGCTGGGTTGTTTTTATTTTTTCACTCAGCTAAAGACTGAAGTATTTTAGAATATAACTCTTCCCCCATCTCTGCCTAGCTCTCAATCTAAACGTCCACTAACTTTAATTTTCCTAAACTTTTCCCTAGCTCCAAGAAGCATTTCATTTTTTTGGTATCTATATGTTTTTCTGAGTACATATGTCACCCAGTAACCATGTCCTTTTATGAAGCATTTTCTGATTTAACTTTACATATTTATATTTTCCTCTGTTGGTATTTTCATGTAATTTGCTGTCACAGAGATTTTTTCTTGCTATTTCTTATTTCTCTTCAATGAAGCGCACATTGAGAGGAATTTTTTCCCCTCTGTATTTTCCTCTTTACTGAGTTTGCTTCTGACACTGTTATGAGCTGTAAAATGCTACAGTTGTCACTTCCTTTTCCACGACTGAGCAGACAAAAGATGAGTTTTTGCAGCTCATGCACTTGACATGGAAAGTAACAGAAACAGGTGGGTTTTTTTTCAGATTGCAAGTGTTTGTTTCAGTGAGTGTTAATCCTTCAGATTCAGTACTATTCCACTCTATCTGCAGAAGCTGCCACTGTGTTTCATACTTCCATACTTTGTTTACTTCCAGTAAACAAAGATATTAAAAGGGTGTGACATCCACTTACATCATAAGAAAATTGACGGTAATTTTTAAAACATTAAAAAAAATATGGCAGAATTTGGGAAAAGTAAAAATTATTTCAGAATGCGAGACTGCTGCAAAATTTGAGTAAGCAGGCCTAAATAAATCAATGAGACTGAGTCAACTCTTTTGGAAACACTTTAATGACATGTATCTATACTTAATGTGAAAAAAAAAAAAAGTTTGCACTACAATACTCTAAATAATTAACTAGGAAAAAATAAAGTTATATCTCTTTTTGTATTTTATTTTTGTTAGTTGAAGATTTTCAAAAAAACAGGTGGATATGCCAAGACATCTCAGAGAAAATTAGACTCTCATATTTAGGCAAATGAATTATTGCAATAATTTGGAGGCTCAGTGCTGTCATTATTCTGAAGAGCCAACTCAGTTCATTTTGAAGTAACCCCTACTCAACCCAGTTCAGCTCTCTGTAATTCAAGGAGTAGTTTAATTTAAAGCAGCTGTGTGACCTTGGATCAATTTTACTGAGAAAATTGTTGCTAAGGTGTGAAAAAGTCTGTATTTTAAAATAAAAGAAAATTGATAATTGATTAAAAAAATGAAAATTTAAAACACAGTCAAAAGGGTTCCTGGCAAAATGGTTAGAGTTACCAGCTCCAAAAAGGTTCAGTGGTAAAAATATTAACATCAAGATCCTTTCCAGCTCTCCCACCCCAGAACAGGAGATCAATTAGAAGACACCGACTCAGCAATGAGGGTCCTCCCACTACAAAATGTAACAAAAGCTCACTTTTGTCTATACAACTGCATGATGAAGATAATATTGATCATTGTAGTAGTCCGTTAATCTTAGCAATATACTGTGTATAGTAGACAATAAATTATTGTTTTGTACTCTCAAATACTGAATAATCTGTTTCTGTAGTATCTTGGCACATGCTAAAAGTTGCCAAAAAAGAGACTGAATGTGAAAGAGAAAGAATGTTAAAGTAAGAAACCCAAAAAAGCTGTGAAGTGAATTTCCACATTGCCTTAAAATTATGTCTGGAAAATAAGTAAGTAAAAATCAGATATGGTTCTGCTTCTTCTGCAGAACTAAAAAAGGTGGATATTATTTTGCAACCCTTTGAATTATGCCCTCCACAGGAACCTTTTCCTCTATCTGCTATGTTCTAAGTTGGAGGAACAACCAATGAATGCCTACAGGGTGAAATACATGAGAGGGTAATTAACACTCTCCAGAGAGTTTAGCCCTGGAGGTGATAGCACGTTTCACTGTGAGAGCTGAACTGTGTCTGTGTATGTAGCTAAGCTTTTCTGTCCAAACACCACCACTATCAATAGTTCTGTAATCAGGAATTCCTCTATTCAGCCAGAACCCGAACAGACTAGATATAATTAATTGCTGTAGCAAAAGTAGCATCAGTGTACCTGTTAGATAAAACTGTAGCCATAGTAATCTGTTCAGCTTTAAACAGGGCATGTCATGCTTTGGCAGTTTTTACTCAGACTGAGCAGCAAATTTGTTTTCAACACCTAAAAGCCTAATAATATCAAGCACTACTATCACAAACACGGGGAAAAAATGGAAGATGAAGATAAAAATTCCTTCATGTAATGAAGTGGAGATTCAAAGTAAACTTACTTCAGAAGAGCCAACAAAACCACATTTACCTCTTATTTCCTACAGCTTCCTAAGCTTCTGCTTGCAAATTAAATTACTATTGAATAAGAAATACAGCTCAAGGTGATGCCTTAAATTTTAGCTTTCATATTTTTCAGATTCTGTACTGTATTTTTATATAACTCTGAACTTCATATAAAAGGTTAGCTAGTTCTCCTCACAATTTAGTTAGATAAAACAATACTTTTCCAGCCTGAGAACCAAGGACACCCTTGCAGCTTCAGGCTCAAAAAGTATAAACAACAGCAAATTGAGGGGAGCAATCTGGGAGGATGGGACTTCATAAACTGAAGCTGCAATTGGACAGTTAATCCCAATATGAAAATGGACCAAAACTTATAGAAGTGTGAAACCTCATGACTCAGAGTCCATCTTGGGTCCATCTTGGGTGGAGCCACAGCCAGGCTCTTGTACTGCCCATGATGTATTCCTTAAAGCTTTTTTAATAAATACCTACTCTATTCCTTTAACACTGCATAGCCTCTTTTCTAGGTAGCCTCTCAAGGCATCAAAGGTTGCACTGAGTAGTTGTACCAAAATAATGCATGTCTTACAAAGCAAAGATGATGCTACTAACCAGACTAAATCAGGAAACCAAAGACATGGATAGAAAGGCTGTGGGGGAGTGAGTGGGTATTTAAGGAATGTTACTAGTAGAATCCATATTTCCATGGTACGGAAATTACTCCCCTAATGTTATGCTTCCAAAGTAGAGAACAGCAGAAAATTATCCCTCCTCAAGAGGTCACCTGGAACAGTTACTTCTGGGATGTCCTGCTCTATCACTTTTTGCAAAAGCTTTGAGGAAACTAGGACACATCTAGGAGATGACCTAACAGTGAAATGTTATGGATAAATGAGTTCATTTTGTGTTTTTCACTTAGTACTCACATTATTTGTGTGGACTTCCTCAGCAATGTGAAGTTGGGAAATAACCCTTTTGGGAGAGTCTGAGGTCCCTCAAAGGGGGTTTTATTTGCATTGTATTTTGGTGTCTAAGAGGCCTTGCATTGTGGATTTAGACCATTATAAGAAGGCAGTTGGAGGGAGATTAATTTTTGTAGAAGGACAAATACCAGAAAGTTATTCTTCTGTCTTTCTCCTATAAAAAATGCAGCTGGGACAAAATATATTTTCCTCAGTTCTGTACCAGAATAATAAATTCTATTTTCTGTGCTTCCTCTTTATCCTTTGTCTTAATTTGATTCTAAAATATAACTGTTGAATATTATTTATGGATCAGCTTAATACGCGATTTGGATTCTACCTACCTCCTTCCCTCTTAAACTAGCTACCTAATATAGACAGTCTTCACTGAATGCTGGAACTCTATTTCCTTTTCTATGTTTATTTTACTTTAAGATAAGAAAATTTGTCTCAGTTATCAGGAACTGATCCTGTATTTCCAGTATGTCCTTTGAGGCAATGATCCTTTAATGTGAATCAGTTACAGAACTTTTAAACATGACCTGAATATCTGATTAAAACCTTTTTATGGTGTATCGGTTCTTTAAATTACAGACAAATCTCACTCAAAAAAGATCTATTCAAAGTGTCTCTGAAATCACAGTATTTGCTTACCAGCCTCATCATTACTGTGTAAGTGCTGATGCTTTCTTTTCCTTGCTGCAAAATCTAGGAGACTTACAAAATTTAGGTCTTCTCACTTTTAGTAAAAGTCTTTGAAGTTAAAACCATTTTACAAAACAGCTATATCAGCCTTCTTTTATTTTAATGTCTTATCAGTATCATATTCTATCATGTAATGAAATAATTTTCCCTTTTGCATCTTATGTGGATAGGAAGAGAAAGACTTGTTTTGCTTTGTTTTGTTTTATTTCTTTTCATTAAAGTATTATTAGATAACTCCAGACTTTCAATATATCTGGTTTCTGATAGCAAAAATTAATTGAAATCTTCTAAATTCTATTAAAACGCAATGGTGTTTAATTCTACTGATAATTTTCTTTATAGAGTTTCTTCCCTTCTTTCATTTATCCAAGAACTAATTTTCATTTAAGATTTTCTGGCAGTTATGCCAGAGACTGGCAGTTATGAATAGAGACAAAAAAAAGAAATCAGGAAGTTTAACCATTCAACAATATTATTCAGTAGAAAATTTCAGTGTTCAGGGGAAAAAAGGACAATTTAAAATGCCTGCTTTTATTACTATTCTGTAATTCAGTTGTTTTCATCATTTAGAGCTTTAAAAGACAGGTGATTTTTTTTTCCAAATTTTATTAACTGTTGAAGTTATTTGAAGTGATTAGATCATATGGAACATTTTTGTCAACCAGTGTATATTGAACTTTCTATGAGAAATGTTGGTGGTTTTTTAGGAGACTGAAAAATATTAGATATAGCATAGGATTATGTGATATTCCCAGGAATTTACGGTTATCTAAGAAGGTTGTACAGAGGATGCTAAATAGTCTGGTTGGAAGGAAGGACAGGGTAAAGGGCTGCTTGCTTTTCATTAACTTGAGTCCTTTCATAATAAGCTTTGCAGCTGAAAATAAATTTATCCTTACTGCCTAATTAAAGTTACCATGGGAGTTTTGTTTTGTTTTGTTTTGTTTTGTTTTTTTCTTTGTTTTATTTTGTGGTTTAAAACCAGCTGGAAATTGAACTCATTGAACAAGAAGTACTGAAGAGTAACCAGCCCAGTTATGAAAAGTTTTTACCAGTTCACTTAGTGGTTAAGTATGTCTTTGGGAGTTTCTGATCACCAGGGACCACCAAAGAGACCATCAGGACATCAGAATGCATTCACAAAGAAGAGGGAATGTGTTAAGGATTCAGGGAAATTATTATCATATGTATGTTTATTAAAGAAAAATCCATGAATAGTTATGTAAAATACAATATATAAACAACAGTTTTTTCTGTACTTAACATGCATGATATTTTGGAGGAGACACCCCCTCATCTATCCAGCATAAAAAATGCCTGCTTCTTGATATTTCATTGGTGTTAAGGAGTTTCTTTTTTACCAAATTTTTTGGCAGTAATGCAGTGTTGGTTTTCCAGAACATCATCTCAGCCTACATGACTGTGTCAGTTTGATACTTTCTAAGTTCAAAGACATGACTTCATCATTAAAAAAATATTTTAAGCATTTATCTTCTGTAGAGTTTACTAATGTTCTGCTGAGTCTCAGTGCTTTTAAAATACTTAATAACATGTGCCATAGATTTCTACAGACTTAAAGATGTCACAAAGAGTTGTCTCCTTTTGTTTCGAAACTGCATCTTTATTTGATGTTTCACATTTATTTATCTGGGAAAACAACACTGCTATTCATGACCTTACAGGCTTTTGTCATATCTCATGATCATCACTTTTCTGCCCTAAGGAAAAGAATCCCAAACTGCTTTGGGGAATTGGAACTAGATGATCTTTAAGATACTTTTCAATACAAGTCATTTTATGATTCTTTGATTCCATGGACTACTATTACATAGTCCTATTAAGTCTGTTAAATATTTTCTTTTTGAAGTCCTAGAAAAAAATTCCTATAAGAACATGCCAACCAAACTTCAAACAAGGTTTCACTACTCAGCTACTACAGGACAGTAGTATAGGTGCTACTTATATACAGGTAGATCTTTTAGTACTGGCATACTGCCAGCTGTTCTCTACCAGATAATATTCATGGTCTTTCAGCTCTGATACACACCCATTGCTTTTTGTTTTCTACTTAGGATTTCTGCAGTAGCTGTGGTCTTCAAAAGAATGGGACTGCAGTCTGTGTCCCAAAGCCCGGCTCTTACAGCTTTTGCAGTAGACAGGACAGTCTGAAATGACATAGCACAAGCCTGCTCCCCACTGTGATCCTCAAGGTAACTGCAAAATCCCCCTCAACCATGGGGAAATGAAATCCCTGCAATACTACTTATCTTCTTTCTGCCAAACATACCTCAAAATCCAGTTTATGATTCATGAGCCCCTTGACTGATTCTTCTGGTTGATGTAGTATTTTTTGAGATCCCATTTCTGTCTTTTCATAATTGTTGCCATGCACACTTTTTCTGAAGCTGGTATTTTGTTCCTGTTTTCCATTTTTTTAGGAGTTACTTGTGTGCTACCATGCAAACAAACGTCTGCCCCAGTTACACTGCATGATCATTCTGTTGGGCTGAATGCAGGGGCCTCCAAATCTGGGTCAAAGGACAAGACTATTCCTCACACATGGTGGGACTTACACCAGGGTTCCCTACAAGGGTGCTATAACCCTTGGAAATGTACCCACTTATCCACACACCACCCAGACTTGTGGTGCCCCTTCTCTTGAAGCATCTGCTTACCCCTGAAGACATTTCAGGGCTTTCGCTACAGCCTGCTGAAGTGGAGGAACACGAGTTTGTCTTTCACTTTGTTTAATTAGTGTCTCTTCACAATTGAATTTTAATTACTTTTTCAGTTAGTTCCTATTATATAATGCTTCAGCTACTTTATACCTGTTTTTATGGCTATTTTTACTCCATTTCTAAAGCTACATAGATGTGTATATAGACATATAAGATATTCACCTATATGCCCATTTAGAAGCATATATAGTAAAACTAGTTTTTCTGTGTATAAAACCCCACATCTTTAAATATTTTAAAATTTTTGTTATCTATAAATAACTATTTTTTTTTATATCTGAGTACTTCCTTGTCAAAAGAAAGCAGACAACAGAAGGAAGGGCTGCCTGAGAGCATATGGGTATGGCAGCCTAAAGAACTAAAAGGAAATTGCTGTACAGCTATATTTATTAACAAATATGAAAAGCAATTGGTATTTCTGCATGTGTACTGAAGTATAAATATGACCAAGCCATGTTATTGAAACGACATACAAAAATGGAAGAGTTTTTTTTTTAAGTAGATCTTTTAACAATATAATTCTTTTTATGAATTATATATATATATACTTTATGAAGTATATGAAGATTTAATTTCTAAACCACTGCTAGAGCAAAGAACCCATTTTAATATTTGAAATATTTGGATCTCAGCAATGTCCATAGGAATTGATTTAGCCATGGTTGTAGTCTTTTGCATTTAAATAAAGCTTTGAATAAGTAATAACTTAAGGAAGAATTGAAATATTGGACTATATTTTGCATTAAAAAAACCCCAAGAGTATGACTTTTACACTGTGTTCTGCCAGTGTTTTTCCAGAGTAGATTAGAAAGATATCCCAGCTACCAAAATTGCATGTCTCAGGCTGCAACACTCAGTATGAAAATCATTTGCATCAGTAATCATTGCCATTCTGAAAGAATTTGATTCTAAGCATGAACGTAAATCTGTTTTGAAATGCTTTAAATCTCTTAGGCTGCAATTGCTGCATTCTGAAGCATGAAATATTTCTCTCTTGGGAATATGTTTTGTTTGACTTCTATTCTGTATTTTGTTGCTTTTAATAGTAAATGGCACCCTTTAGAGTTACTTATTAGAAAGGGGATATTTCTTGGTTATTTGGGCATGATGATTTTTGTCTAGCTTTGTGCAACGCTTAATGGCTACATGTTTGTTTTTTTTAAAAAAAGCTGTTAACACACATTCTTTAGAGGCTAGTAAAACCTCCTACAGATCTTTTTAATAAAAATTGGCTTGATGACAGCTGGGTTCTGGAAAAGAAGCACTATGTTTACCACTGTACATTTGATAGAAGCTCTTGCTTTCCTCCTTAGTTTCTTGGAAGCTAAAAATTCTAATTAGTGAAACCCATTATTGGAATTAGTATTATATTACATATACAAATATATTTTATGTAAAGATAAAGAACTAAAGGCTTCAGAGGACATTGCTTATTCAACCGGTTCATCTGTTTGAAAATGAGTAATTGTGAAACAGATAAAGCACCCTAAAGGGCTTGTTCTTTTTAGGGCAGAAGAAAAATGCAGTGACATTTCTGAAGCAGGACAAACCTTTAATATACATCATACACCATAAAATGTGTTTCCTTTCTCAGTGGAATTCTCTCTGTTTCCAAGAGATGAAGTAGAAGATAAGCTTCAGTATCTGTGCTTTAAACACTTATCCTTTATGTAACATCTAGAGGGTCCAAAAATCCTAAGTAAAGAATGCTGGCTGCAGCCAAAGGAGAGAAGCATAGTCTCCACAGGATTTTTCAAACCAGCTAAATGAGATAAATCCTTTTTCTTTTGACTGCATAGGGAACTAGAATAGAATAAACCAATGACCTCAGGTGATAAATGCGAGCAGCTTAGAAATGGCCAGTATCTACCCAAGAGATAATATTAAATAAATAGCTTTATCAACAGGTGGCTGATTCAGAGGCATGTGGTGGATCCCTTCTTTGCACTTAAGGACTCAAATGCCTGATATTCCAGTGATAGTGGCTGTGAAGCAAAAGGAACTTCCTATTCCATAAACTTCTGTTTATTGTATTCATCACAGATGAAGAAAGTGAGTAGCTTAACCTTATCCTGAGAGAACTGTCTTGACAAGAAAAGAAAGTGCGCAGAATCACAGAATGGTTTGAATGGGAAGGGGACCTTGATGATTATCCAGTTTGAACCTCCTCCTGCCTTGGGCAGGAGCATCAACTAGACTAAGTTGCTCAGAGGTCCACCAGCTGACCTTGAAAACCTCTAGGAAAGGTTCATCCATAACTTTCCTGGACAAGCTGTTTCAGTGCCACACTCACTGGAAGTGAAGTAACATAACACATAAGAGTTTACAGGAAATTCTCTTTCATTCTTCCCACTAACTCTGTCTTACTGTGCAGCAACAAGACTTCATAGCTAATGGAGCCAAAAATGCATGGAATTGAATGAGCAAGGGAGAATTTTGACATGGAGCTCCTAATATAAAAGACATCTATGGGAGAATTTCTTCCTAGAAGCTGCGTCTTTAAAGGTAAATTAAACAGTACTTCCCAAGCATCAGAACGTCATATTTTATACTAGCTAAGTGCTAGAAAATTCCCTGGGGTGATTTTAGCATGTGCCAACTAGCAGTCTCACACAGGAGTCTGGACGCTCCTTAGGCAGTAGAATTTTCTAGGAACCATTCCAAGAGGAATTCTGCATAAAGACACCCAGATCTGAAGACTTTCTATGATTGATTCTCACTGCTTGTTGCCACCTGGTCCCAGTGTCCAGATGCATTCATGAGCTTACACAGTTTATTAGTTTATAACAATAGCAAAAACTTTTCTTTATTAAGTATTCTCCCAATAGTAACAATGTTCTTTATCCTAATGTTAAAAAGTAATAATAAAAAAGAAGAACAGAGAATCCTTCCCAGTCCTCTGTAGTTATTTCATTCTCACTGGGGCATATAATTAAGTTTTTCTGTTTATTCTCTTCCTCTAGACTCAGAAGTGTTGAATTGAATGTAGAGAGGAATACAAGCAGCTAACATAAGCTGGCCATCTACTTTATCTGGTCTATTTTTTAGAGATGGAGAAAGAAATCTAAGTCTAGGGTTTTAAGAGTGCTTGGTGCCATTAATCAGTTGTCTTCTCAAAAAATTACAACTTCTCTTTTATGACAGTCATTAGAATGTCAGATTTTTTTTAACTTTTCCTATGCTGACCTACTTTTGTGTTAGTAAAATTTACCTATATTCCTCTTATCTGTATATTAACAAGTCCCATTCAGATCTTAACTATGTGACTCTTGCATCAATACAAATCGAATAAACTGCAGAAGAGTTACACTAAAAATTTTGTCTATGATATATAGTAGAGATACCTAACAGATTAAAGGGTTTAAAATCAAAATTACTCATAATTAAATTCATGTAATCATAGGATACTTTGAGTTGGAAGAGAACCTTAAAAAACATCTAGTTCCAACCTTGCCTTGAACTTCCAGGAATGGGAAATCTACAAGTTCTCTGAGGATCCTCTGCCAGTATTTCTCCATCTTCACAGTAAAGAATTTCCTTGTAATGATGCCTTAAATTTCAGCTTTCATATTTCTCAGTTTCTGTGTTGCCTTGGTGCGGGACTCTGAACTTCATATAAAGTGTTACAAAGTTCTCTTCGCAGGATAGTTAGACAAAACAATCCTTTTCCAGCTTGGCAATCAAGGACAACTGTTACAGCCTCAGGCCCAAAAAGCTTATGCAAGGGCAAATTAAAGAGGGCAATCTGGGCGGATGGGACTTCACAACCTGGAGCTGTAATTGGACAATTACCCCCAATATGTAAACGAAATAAAACTTATAAAAGTGTGAAAACTCGTGACCTGGATCCATCTTGGGCTCTTGTACTGCCCAAGGTGTATCCTTTAAAGGCCTTTCAATAAATATCTATTTTATTCCTCTAACATTGCCTAGCCCGTGTTCCAGGTCAGCCTCTCACAGGCATCAGCAGTATCTAAACTCTTTAGGTTTAAAGCCATTATCCATCATCCTATCAATACATGATCTTGTAGAAATTCCCTCTCCAGGTTTCTTGTAGTCCCTCTTTAGGTATTTTAAGGCATTAGCCATCTGTAAGGATTCATATTTTATGTAGTATTTAATCTCATATTTTAATTATTATGTTTGGTCTTTTTATTTGCATACTGTTCTAACCACATTACATGGTAATATTTACTTTTGTTTCATCAGTTGCCTTTTAATGTGGTGCCAGACACTTCACATTCAGTCTCTTGCAATCTCTAACTTCCACTCTGTTACACTGATTCTTTTTTATCCTTCTCAAAATAAACTCAAAATTTTATCTTCTGTGAAAATCATCATAGGTAATCATGTTCAAAATACTGTTATGAGAAACAACTTAACATTATGCAGGTTTTTACTTTTTCTCTATTCAAACTTTTAGGAACCCTATATCTTTCTATTTATTCCAGTAGTAATAAAGTAGATGAGATCTGAAAATGCATTGTTCTTTACCCATGTAAAAAATATATTGAAGTTACAAAAAATTTTAAGCTATAAAAGCAAGTCTAAAAAAACCAATAACATAAAACCAATAAAAACCAATACATAACCTTTTTTTTTTTCTTACTTTTCTCGAAATTATGTGGTGGATAGGATAAAAAGTTCTAATTTCTATGAAAGACATATCTCATATAAAGAAAACTCACCATTTTCTGTTTTTTCATGTGAATTTGGTATGAATGTGAATTTCTAATTTGACTGAGAGTACATACGTAACAAACTCTTCTTAAAGAAAAGATGCTGCTATTACCTTTCTGGATTGTTGTCAAAGGAAGAATGTCTTTGAATGATATATTTAATTAGCAGATATTAACCTAGTTGCCTAAATACCTCCTGTATGATTTAAATTCGAGTGTTGCTAAATAAATATCTTTTTTATGTTTGTCTTGAATTTTGATTAAAAAAATTCTCACAGAGGATTAGTTAATTAGTCTCACTGAGTAACCTAACTTTTGATCAATCTTAAATTTTCAAGCCAGTTGCAGCATTTTTAAATAAGTATTTTAATCTTGGGCTGAAGCAATGATCTCTGTGGTCCTGTACCTCATCAGTGTCTGTGCTCAATGTTTGTTCTTTCTCCAAAGTCACAAAAGCTCATAATTTACTTTATTGTGCAATAAAACACCATGAGAGAGATTGCTTGAGGATGTCAGCTGGTGACCAGCTTGTGCCCTAAAGCATGAAGATTGATGGCCCTTGTAAATTTTCTTTTCCTGAGTTAGTGTAACCACAGATGTTATTTGCTGTTATTTGTTACCACAATTATTTATGGGCCATGCTTCCAGCCAGAAGTCTACAATTCTTGAATAAGAAGCTTGTGCACTTCATCCTACACCATCTACTTGAAGCTGTTATGAAATCTCATCTACTTCTTGATTCTTAAGAGGTAAGTCAATCTAAAGATCACACTGTTGCAACTGAATTTTTCCCTTTGTGTTTTATTTAGGTGTGTGAGAACTTTCTGACCAAATATCTCTCAAGAACTTTCAGCTTTGCATCATAGAACATGCCAAACATTCTCTGATAGGTTTCTTCTTAGTTTGCCATTATCTCAGTTTAGGATTTGCACTGTGATACTTATGTCACAGTGTCATCTGAAGAACTAAGAGTGATAACTCATCCATGTTGCATTTCAGTGAAGATTAACCAAATTTTGACATGTCTCCATTTTTAATTGAATTGAATAGAATTGAATTGAATTTTGACACCTCTCCACTGAAAATCGAAAACCCACTAAATATTAAAAGAGAGACAGATTTTGTAGCTTTCTTATGGATAAACAATTTTAGCCATTTCAATTGTTTAATGAAAAGTCCTTATATCACAAAAGAAAATTTGTGATTCTAAAGCACCAAATATCATGTAAAGAAATAAACTTAAAGCAATACAGAGTTGTATACGTAGGTGTATAATAGCCTACACATTTTAAACAGTATGAATACCTGTAACTTCAGACATTTTACTTTTAATAAGGTACAGTTTCTGCCCTGAAACAATTTCTTATTATCTAAAAAGACTAGGAGAAAAAAGAGTTAAAAGCAAAAAATAAATCTTAAGAGGTATGAGGTGAGATGCCCAAGGTCAGTCTTGGAGCAGCTGAGCTAAAAATAGAAATCAAGTATCCTGAATCAAACTCCAGCATCCTAGTGTTCTTATCAAAAAGTACAGAGAATATGAAATAATTATAAAATAAATCAAAGCCTTCCAAAAACGTGTTAAAACCCACTGAAGTTCATTATTCTTTTTAATTCATTTATTTATTTCATCCATTAAGTATTTAAGTCAATGTTGATCCTTCCACATTACTACATGAAACACATATGGAAATATGCCAGCTAATGTCAGTCTTATGAGTGTTTTTTTCTTTTGTACAGACACCTGACTCAGGTTTTGTTTAATCCATTCAAGGTCAAAAATCCTCGAGAGATTTAGAATTCTAGAGAGCTGTATTTTGACTTCTAATATGCCTTCTGCCCTTTATTTAGATAGTCACCAAAAGCATAAAGAATTTAGGTTGCTCACTGAAAAATACTGGCTCAAATATCTAGCACTGAAATTTCTTTTTTCTGCGTCAATATTGTATTACCAGTTACTGTGCTAATTATTAATAATTTCTTACCACTTTAATTTTATGTCATTAAATACTACAAAACAAGTATAGTTAATTCAGGACATGATAAGAAAACCATCATAGCAAACTATTAAGCACTCTGCATAAAGTGATCTAAGTAGAACCTATCTACAGAAATATGTGTGTGTAAAACTATTCCATGCCCTCAAGCATGGAATATCCATATTAATAAAAGCTTGCGGGGAAAATCCTGTCCCAGCAGAAACCAAAGACAAAACTCCCATGGGTCTTGTACTGGGTGCTGAATATCTGGATCAATATGCATTTCCTTTCCAGATACATTTTTCCATAAATTGCAATACTGATATAATTTGTTACCAATAGATAACAAATGTATCAATAATACCTGATAATTATTTACTTCTATATTCATAGGTCTGTAATGAAGAATAAAAAAGATTTCATTATCAAATATGATATATTTTTAAATAAAATTACTATTACCTCTTTAAGGAGAAGACTTCTTAATCAATTATTTTAAAAATTTTTGTAGTTGGATGATCTACTTTTCTCATGATACATTTTGAAGCTTTTGAAGATTCAGAACTGTCTTTTGCTGAGAATTATCTGCTCTTTCAAATAACAGTCACACCAATAGAAATTAAAATACTGCTTTTCAACAGAAAAAATCTTGAGGACCAGCCAATTAGTAGGAAAGAAATTGAGATCAAAAGGAAAAAAAAAATCTGTCATTCTAAATTCAGGTTTCTGTTCTGCTATGACCTGGGGAAAAAAAAAAATAGGGACGCCCCCCCCCCCCACCCCCCCAATTGTTGACCCTACAATATATGGGCTAGTGCAAAAAGAATGATCATTCAAAACTCTGAAAAAACTTACATATGAGGAAATTTTTAGCTTGCAGAGAATATATTTGAGGAGGGAAGTGACAGATTTTTATAAAACTGAATGTTATGAACAAAATTATCTGGGAAAGGTTTGCAGTTTCTCATAACACATCATCAAATAAAAAAAGTAATAGGATAATTTTATGCATAAATTTGACCACGCATGTAAGTCTCCTGCTAGTACTTCATCCAACTGTGAATGCTATTACGGGAGGGAACCTGGAGAGTCTCTTTTAATCATAGCCTACTAGCATGTGTGCAAGAACCAGATAAAGAAGAATATGAGAGACCTGGCTTCTCTTCATTTGATTTCTGGTCCCTATCACAAAGTGAACACACGACAGCAATACATAAGCAGCTGTATGAAAAGTTGAAAAGACTTCTTTATGGAACAAGAATTGAACAGAAGATGACTTGTGGCCCTAGAGCACAGTCCATTTCAGACAATCCTGTCAGTGTAAAGTGCTGTTCCTTGGTCTGTTAACTTGATAGAGTTAATTGAGCCCAGAGAGAACAGATGCAAGGTTTTTGCTTGCTAACATTCCACTGCTAAAACTCAGCAGAGAACAAGGAAATTTTTTAGTTAAGTGATGTATTAATGAGAAAACAATCAAGAAAAATTACTCCCTCTGGTAGCTCAGCTATCAGGAATTTTATGCATGTGTCATTGGACAAAATTTACGTTACTAGACTTTAATCCTTTAGTCTTTTAAAAACATCAGAAAGATTTATTAATTGAAGAAAAAAAAAACAACAAAAACAAACAAACAGAAAGAACAGAAAAAATACAAAGACACAAAAACCCCAAACCAAACCAAAAATCCAAAAACATCTCCACCAACAAAACCCAAACCTCTTTTCCCTTGAACCACCACCTACAAAAGGACAAATTACACCACAACCCACCACCCCTCTCCTGTGAAAGTTTTCTTTCCTTTCAACTTTCAGGGCCTAAACCTGTGCTGCCATTTTGCACAAAAGAAGACGGAGACAAAGTTTAAGCTGTTTATAGAAAGAATTTTCAAGTATATGCATTATTAATCTCCAATTATTTTTAATCACAGCATTTAAAAATGAGAATTTGTTAGCAGACATTATATGACCTAATTTCATGCTGGAAACTTTTCAAGACAGTTAGGAAGCAACAGAAAAAAGGTAATTTAAATCATGCACTAAGATTTTATGTATTTTCCACAGGAACAATATGAAAATATGTTCTTATCAAGCTTTGAAACTTTTACTTGCAAGAAAAGTAATTTGCAGATCTGTTCATTTAAAGAAATTTTGTATTACTAAAAATTTAACATTTGAGTCTGTAATTTTTTTCTTCTCCATCACCTACTTCACTGCACAATATTATTTTTATGGATGTGAGCTCATCAATAACTTAAAAATGCTTCATATGAATCTAATGAAATGGCACTCAACATTCCATACCTTGGCTTCAGGCTGCCTTTATTACTGGTATAGTAATAGCAGCACTAACATTTGTGTTTGTGTAACAGCTTCTATTCTAAATCATCATTTCGGTTATTCACAATTTCCTCATGCCATCAGTTTGAGGATAAAATGTATTAGGAATAAGCTGCCCAAATATTTTTCTGGGTTTTATGTGAACAAAAATCTTCTAAAGGACTACGAGACAATTGAAAGAAAAGCAACTGCCCTGTAGTCCCTGTACTTATTCCTGGCAATCTTTAATTTAAGGCTGTGTAAATTCATAGATGTAGTGAAATATTGGATAATAAGAATATGCCTCATGGGAGTGTGTTCTTTGGTGATCTACTGGAAACATCTTTCTTTTTCCTTAGTATTAGATCATAAGAATATCTTTCTGTTGTTTGAGTTTTTTTCTGTTCCTCTGGTTGGTTATTTTTATGACAGGTGGTTTTATTAATTTTAATTAAGGCTCTCAATGCAACAATTTTTCCATGTAGAATTCTTGGTAGTGTAGCAGAAAATATTGAAAGAGATGGAGTAGAAGGAGCAAGGGCTTATGTAAGCCTTTTGAGATAAGACTCAGAGTTTGTTTCCCACATACCAATCAGAGCAGAGAGAGTGTATTTAGGGCTGCCATTTTATGACAAGTAAGGGGGGAAAATAATTTAAAGTAAAAAAAAAAATTAAAAAATTAAAAGATTGTGTGTGAGGATTTTGCCTCTCAATAGATATTGTTTAAAGTTTTCTGAACATAAGAAACTTGCATTTCTCACAGTGCAACCCTAGACTGTCACATTTCACTACAGCCTTACATATTGTTTGGTCTTGCTTGGTTTCACAGGCAGCAGTTAAAATCCTGCCTGTTGCTCTGGTGGCTTTATCTGACTGAAAATTCTCTGCCTTCTTTTTCTTTTCCTTTTGCTGAACATCTTTTTATAACATAGATGTCAAAATTATCACCCAGTGAAAAAGATATGTGGCAGTGATGTGGCACAACTGTCAAGGCACAGAGATGCTGTGCGGAGCAGATGCACTGTTATGTTGCACTATGTAGGTTATCAGCCCAAAATATTAATTGTTCAGGATCCACAGTCTGCCATCATGGATTTACTGATATGCAAGTAACCATATAAACACATCCTAATTGGCTATCTGTGCTGAGTTGCTGAAACACAACACAAAGGTTGTGTGTAAATAAAATCTCAGAAGGGAAAATTCATTACCAGGTAACCCCTTCAGCCATTGAAAACAGTTCCGATTCCCCATCAACCTCAGTAGCATGGAATCATCTTAACACATTCATACATGTTGCCCTCCTCCTCTCCACTGACTGCACTTCCCTCTGGACTATCCACCTGCTCCTAGGTCCTCCACAGGCTGTGGGGTTGTGCTCCTCTCCACAGGCTGCATGAAAATGCCAACCACTCTGTGGCTGCCTTCTAGGAGCTACAGGGGTGCACCTCCTTCCCCTCACTCTTCACTGACTTTGGTGTCTGCAGGCTTGTTTCTCGCATTCTTTTTCCTCACCTTGCCAGGCAGCATTTTGCTTTTTCTTTGATAACCTTCCAGAAAGGTACCAGCACCTGACTGTGGGGCTCAGCCCTGTCCTACAGCGGGTCTGTTGGAGCTGGCTGGAACAGGCTGAGCCCAGAGCAGGGCAGAACTGGCCCCCACTCACAGATGCTGCCCTTGCAGACACCACCAAATTCTTGACCTATACAGGCAATACAGTCAAGTGGTCTTTCCTAAACAACTGTATTTTCTCATATTACACAGCGTCTACAGTTTTAATTTACCTGATTATTACAAATACAATCTTCAACTTTGCTGATTTTAATCTACTACCATTTAATTTCTTGATAGTTGAATATTTTGACTAGCAGTTACATGTTATGTAGTATTTGATACACAATATTTTGTCATTTAGTACAATAAACATGGAAGAAATATTGCTGCTAATCAGAAAGAAATACTCTTTAAAAATAAAACCAATTTAATTTTTGAGGATTTATCTTTTATTTTTTGAAAAATACTTAATTTTGAGATTATTTTTAAAATCTGAGCAATAGATTAGCAATAGATTGTTAGAGCAATCTAGAGTTCTCTAACAATAAGATGAAAATTGTAAAAAAAATTGAGATTAGGCTTATGTAAAAGTGAAAACAAACATTTAATTAAAAAGGTCTACTACAATGTTTATTCATGTAAATGAAAATAAAATATAAAAGTTTTATTTTGTCATTTGGAATTTTCTCTCTAAATTAAGATGTTTTGATTCAAGCTTCTGCTATCTATCTATATATAAAGAGTGATATCCATTTTTATGCAAAATAAAAGAGTGACCATATTCTTTGTTTTAAAAATAAAAATATAATTATGGGGTGACATAAATTTTATTTATTATGTAAAATATGCTTACTGAGCTAGATGTGGAAAGATTAAATTCTGTAGCATAAGAATTCATTAAGTACACCATAACTGATGAGTCCTAGTGACAATGTAGAGATTCTTTATATTTAATTAATCAGAATGCTTGTTTGATTCTGATTTCATGATTAAGGGATTAATGCATAACTTATATAAAGCATATAACATACAATGCTTGTTTCCTCAGTTGTGACCCTGTATTAAAATATAAATGTTGAGTTAATCCATGCAAAAACATTTACATGCTGCTAATGTTTTTATTTTAAGAATGAAAGAAAATAGATGCTATTAACCTTCCCTAATTCTCAACTGGTCACCATTCAGACACGTGCTATCTCTTGGCTACTCTATCTCCTGTTGGGGTCTTTTTTGAAAAGGACTTTATGAACACAGTGAAATGGTAATTAAAAGCTTGGAAGGCAAACTGTGCTGTAAATACTGCACTGACACATAAGCACATTCATTTCTATCCTGGTCTCACTGTCCCTCAGATGATAAGTGTTGCACTGGTTACTGCCCAGACCAGCAAATGTTTCAACCAAGTGAACAGGTGATGGAACTATGAGTTCTTTCCTTTGTTTAAAAAAACAAAGCTTAGCAGTTTCTTGAATCTTGGAACCTGAAACACAATATTGTATACAAAATTTCAAGTGCTCTGCTTTTCTGAGTTTTCTAAGACTTAAGCTGCTTCAATAACTTTGTTCTTTTTCTAATTCTTACTTCTGTCTTTTCTTTCACTGGGACCTTTTTCTTTCTCTGAATCGTTTTTGTGGGGTTTTTTAGCCATTCAGATATGACTGCTCAGCATGCAGACATAAAAGTCAGGCTATACTATACTACAAAATAAACTTAAATGCAGTCTTAACACCAGAATAGAAATTAATTCAATTTTTCCTCTAAATTCACAAACTTGTCTTCAGTGAGTATTTTACTGGTGGCAAAACACAAGACATAGTCTGAACCCTCATTTCTCATAGCACTGGGGATGTCTTACCTCTAAATAACTGAAGATAAAAGGTGAAATTTTAGCAAGCTTTTCCTTTACATATCTAAGCTATCAATAGTATTGCTGAAAGGGTATAGCAGACATTTTGAATCCACAGACTGTGTGCACAGTATCCTGCATCAGTAAATAAGAATAACTATGATACAAGGTTAGGAACTGAGAAATATATGCTATATTCCCAGGTTTTGCCATGTAAGAGGAAGGAAACATATTTAACCTTCTCTATTATATTTTACTGTTTTTAGGACGGGAAGTTCCTCATCTGTGAATTTAGTGTACTTATTTTTTTTTTTTTTCTCAGAGGAGTAGTTTTAAACGTTTTCTCTCCATTCCACAATTCTGACAGAGCCAGTGCCTTTAGACAGTTCTTGTCACCATATAACAGTATCTGTATATAGAACAGATTAAGAGCCCAATGTTGTTTGTGGTGCTTTAAACATGCCTTGTGAAATCTTCAAATTACAGCCATCTCATTGTCAAGATTCATGGCGATAGGATGGGGCGTCTAGAGTTTTCTCATAATTTTAGTTCCTGTGGGTGATGTCTAAGATCATGATGATACAGAATCAAGCATATCAAATGACAGCAAGCTTGTAAGTTGGAGAAATTATGATTATGTGCCAGAGGCATGAACTCTAGCTCCACTGTAGGTGTCACTGTGATCTATTGAAATGAAAATAAAGTGCTTTTAATGGTGTTTTTTCTCAATTAGCAATATCTCTGCATAATGCTGAGAATATTTAACGTCTTCAGCAGAATGACAGCAGACACAGCTTTATCATACATAAATGGAAAAGTTGTAATAGACTCAGACACAAATATGTATAACACAG
The DNA here is from genome assembly GCA_013400255.1 of Sitta europaea. Taxonomy (NCBI): domain Eukaryota; kingdom Metazoa; phylum Chordata; class Aves; order Passeriformes; family Sittidae; genus Sitta; species Sitta europaea. The sequence goes on from VXBS01001502.1 coordinate 95,192, forward strand.
CTGGGGATTGCTCAATTTGTAACCTGCATTTCTCAGTATTTCCTTATACCACTAAAGCCAAACGAAAACTTCCCCAGGGATAACATGCAGGCAGCACTTCTAAATGGCATTCTGTCTCATATGTCAAGCTCTCCGATGGCTTAAATCTGCCATAGGCTCAACAGCAGATATCACTCACCGAAATACTGAATTATTTCTTCACTGCAATGATTACTTTATTGAGATATTATGAAAATTTTCTCCTTAATTTTACCCAAAATATTTATTAAATGTTTAGTTTACTGATTTCCTTACTACCAATGGAAGACTGAAAACTTCCCAGAAAAGACTTAAAATAAAATAAGTATTCTGAAGATTCTTTCTTATTGGAACATATTGTTACCATATCAGTTTTCATCATAATGCTGAACGTTATTTACCTTATCACTAAGATATATATCGAATGATCATATCTCGTTTTCAAAGTGTTCAATATCATTACTAATATCAACACATCTGATGTTCAATTAGAGATTTTTACTGAAATTTGTTACTGATGTCTCATTTTTTTTTGACTACTACTGATTTGATTTTTTTCTTTATCCATCAGGAATATGTGCACTGAAATAGAATCTTGGTTTTCAGAACTTGTAAGAGTAGAAAATCATTCTAAAATGACTATGCCTACCTTGATGTTTAACAGGGATTGAGTATAAAAACAAAAAGAAATAAAATACATATATGGTATATATTCCATGAAAAATATGCAGCACTGCTAATGCAAATAAATAATTTGTACAAGAGGAAAGACAGTTTTGTCTTATTTCTCATTTTTTCCTTTCAAAAGTATTTTGATAGGGAACCCATTCCTCTGTTATTTATGATGACACTTCATGCACAACCTGACCAAAAGTAACTTTAATATATAAGGTCAGCAAACTGATTTTTTGTTAAGATCTTCAATAAAATGGGCAGATATTAACATGAGTTCATCCCGGTTCATTAACAATTTGTACAGTTCCGTAAGATATCCCATCAGACAAATGGAATGAAAGAGGTTATGCTGCTGTGTGTGTTGGAAAGGCAAAATCAGTCCAGAATCATTCTCCTGCAGCTGTTGATTCTGAATAGTCAAAAATGGAAAAGGAAGATTTGACACAGGTGAATAATCAAGTGGATTTGCTTTTTAACAATATGCCTTAGGTGCCAAATATTGATGCATCTACCACAGCCAGTATGCTTAGCTTTTAAAAAAGAAAAAGAGGAACAATTTTAAACTGTCTTAACAAAAGAAAATACTAGTAGAGAGAGAGTTACAAATTTAAATAAGGGAAAACAGATGTAAAGTCACACTGAAAAGGTAGCTTCAACTGTCTTAAGAGAACAAAAACATGGTGTTAATCATGTTATGTTGCTGCAGGTTAATTGCTGGTGATATTTTATAAGACTGAAAGATAATGACCAGCTGAATACTTGACAATCTCAGCACATAAACTGTTTGTCTTACATGGGTACATAATGTCTGGAACAGATGTTTGCTAGCAAAGAAGCAGTGCTTAAATTTGATGGACTGTAATATATGTGCAGAAAATATGTGCGTGTGCATCTCTATAGACAAAAAATTTTGTTCTGTATGATCTTTGAGGTGGTTTTGGGGATAAATAAATAAAAATCTGAATAATTATAAATTTTGTTCTTCTAAAGCCTGTTTTTTATTTACATCTAGTACAGTTTTCTTCTGCAATAAATTCCTCTTAAACATATGATTCTAAATATGATATTGTCTAACCCTAGTTTATTTACTAGGATGGAAATTAGATAGCACTATTAAAATATTTTATTAACAGATGCAAATAACACAATAAAAATTTAGGTGGTTTCTAAGAGCAGGCTTTGACTATAAGTTTTCATATGAAATTAAATTACATTTACCTTTATTTGGAAATTAATGGTCTAAAATTTATGAAATTATCTCTGCTCAATATATAAATAAAATCACATTTCAAGAGTGAATTATGATTGATAATTTTCCTCTCATAAATTATAATAAATATCAACTAATAGTCTGTAACATAATTTTATTAAAAATATTATTGTTGACATTATTGGAAATTCCCAGTATAATGATAAAAATTGTCTTGCTCTTCTATAAGGAGAGTGAGTCAGAAGGAGCATAAATGCTGTGTTATGGTGACTTAGATGTTCTTCTGTACTGTAAACCATGATGCTATCTATTAGCCTTTGTTTTTAGGAGTGTTTCAGAATTTTTCATTATTATGTTACGTCTTACAAAAAATGAAAGAATTAGTAAAATCAAAGTATAGTAAGGAAAAAACACCTTATTTTTCCACTTAAGGTACTTAGTCATACAGAGTTAAAACTATCTTTTACCTTCTTTCTCTATAGTCCTCTGAACAGTACTGCTGACCACAACATTTCAGCCTCCAGGGATGTCAAGGTTTCCATCTTGAAACCTGAAAAAGCCAACATTCTTGTTATTTTAATTTTTGTCTCTGATGCTGAAGAATATCCAGATACTGACAATAAGAATATTTTGCTGCCCTGTCAGTCAGCATTGTCTGAGGCTTGCTTTGGGGAAAAAAGAATCAAACGAGAAGACAGATACCTTGAATAATGTCTAAAGTCTCAACTAATCTGCTGGGATTTGAAATTAACTAAATATATAAATGTTGTATTAAAACATGACATCAAGTTCTGACAAGTCTTGCTGTGGAGAAGATGCATGAAGGTATAATGCCCAGTTTTCCGCTCTGTCACTCTGACATAGTGTACCATTCACTCTGCAGACAGAGCCAACTAAAAGGAAGAGCCCTCACAACCAGTGAATGGTTATGTGTGGCACAAATCCTTTATATGAAGCTAACTCAAATGATAATTTGACACTAAGGTTGTAGATTTTGCACAGAAATTTTAGCTGTTGTTGGTTGTTTTTTTCTGAAGTCTATCAGAGAACACAACCTACATTGGAAATCAGAGAAGCAACTATAGGGTGGAAGAGATTTTTTCCAAATATTTTGGATGTTCAGACAGGAAATCATAAAAATAACTGAAATCCTTTGGTTTTAATATTATTAATAAATATTTTGATAATAATTAAATCAGAGACAATTAGTGAAATTTAAGCTGTTTTTTTTTTTCTTTCTCTTCATGAGAAATGAGAAATTGAATGTCCATCTCCATCCTCAAACCTTGAAATATTATATTAGCAGCTTTGGAGACCAGTTGTTTGGGATTTAGGTTCAGGTTCCTAGTGTAATGAGTATAGAATGTTCTCTATGAAATAGAACATGTTGAATATGAGTGATCTAAAATCAGTGGGAGATATTCACATTGCCTAACATACATACCTGACTTTGGATGGGACTCATTTGGCGGGATGACCTTGGCTAGATGTCAGGTGTGCACCAAGTTGTTCTATCACTACTGCCCTCAGCAGGACAGGGAGAGAAGAAAGTAACATGGAAAAAGTCTCCACCCCACTTTCCTCCTAATTCTTAGGTTTGATTGTTGAGAGGACACCACATGGTACAGAATATCCCTTTGGTCAGTTTGAGTCAGGTGTGGCAGCTCTATCCCCTCCCAAGGTTTTCTCCATTGCTGATGTGGGACAATGGGGCCCATGCAGAGACCGTGATGGTGATGTGCCAGTACTGCACAGCAGTAGTCAAAGCACTGGTGTGTTACCAAAGCCTTCCCAGCTACCAGAGCAAAGCACAACACTATGGAGACTGCTGTGGGGAAGTTTAGTTCCATCTCAGACAGACCAGATACACTCAGATTTAAAGTGATAGAAAGAATTCTGTTCCCCTTTAAGAAACATGGAGGTATAGGTTTTTTACATATCAATTGTGATTTAGGTATGTAAAATCTCAATAAAATGAATGAGCATCGTTAGTGGAGTCTAAAAGGTAATTCTGGTGATTCAAAAGTAAACATACAATGTTTGATTAAATTGCCTTAAAAATGGGGGATCCTTAATCTTAGATATCTTTACACATTTCCAGCTGCTCCAGAACATCACTCCAGGTATCTTGTAGGACCTGTATCAATCAAGTGCATATCATTCAGATATCCCAGGGGAAAAAAAATGGCTGCACTGTTGTAAAGACAAACAAACCTAAAGCACAGTGTCTGGTTGTGATGAATCCATAATTTTGTGCTGCACAGACTGTAAGGCTATAAGTCCTGCCTAAAAATTGCCTCCAGTGTTATTTGAAGTTGCTTTAAATTATCTGAGAAAACAGATGGGAGATCCATATCCATGCCTCCATGAAAATGGAGCTGGATGCCAGTGAAGATTGTCTAGGACTCAAATGACACTTGCTGTATTTCCTTAGACAAGTAAATGAAGTCCTTGAAGTCTACTGCCTATACTGGAAATCTGTACACATAATTCACATGTAGACAACACTCCTGATCATTCAGGAACATGAAAAGATATCACAGTTACCATATGACTGCTGTTCAACTAAGGTATATCTAAAAAATCACAAAATTAGTCAAAGTACACATAATCAATACGTTGTCATCCCTGTTTCCAATGTGCATTTAAGTGTAAATGTATATGGATACTGCATTTTCTTTGCCACTGAAAATATTTTATGCAACTCTTCAGGAGCTATAATTTCATTAATGACATTAGGATGTTAGAATATGTTGTCTAAGATATTCTTTAGATCTAATGCTACCAGTGATTGATGAATCTGTATTGAGAAACAGAACTTTGTGCTGGTGAACCTCACCACAGACAGGAATTCTGTGTAACATGCTGTGTGTTCAGTGAAGGTGGGCTCATCTGCTGCTGCAACACCTGGAGTTCCTCACATCAGAAGGGGCAGAACATTGCTATCAACTCTTCTATACTTTCCATCCTTTATGCAATAGATCAGCCTTGAGTACTTCTTACTTTCTTACTGACATTTCAAAAGAAACATCACTTCCTGAGTAGAAAACACACACTGACGTGAAAAGTTTAATTAAATTGTCTAAATCTGGAATAGCTTTCAATTGTAATGATAAGATTCATGACATAGAATCATAGAGTCATAGGACAGTTTCAGTTGGAAGGGACCTTTAAAGGTCTTAAACCATGAGATACATTTTTTTAGTGCCATTACATGCTTAGCAGATTATTATTCTGACAGTCATGTTTGGTAGTCTGGAAGATAGTGGGTTTCCTCTACAGTCTTTATCAACTTCACATAGATGTCCCAGATGCCCTAGAGCTATTCAGTTTGATAAATACCTTTATATGAGCAACAGAATTAAGGTTTGTAATGATTTGATAACCCAAAACTCCTTCTATAGCTTGCAAAACTGCCACTGGTATCTCTCCCATAGATCAATGCATCCGCCCCTTCTTATGCAGTGAATTGTCCTTGGAGGTTATTACAAAGTGAGACCAGAGTCACTAATTAGGACTTGTGTGTCTTTTAGCTACCTAAAGTAGGGCAGATAAATCTCGAATATATGTACCTAAATTAGAAGACTAGTCTACATTGATTCTCATATAGGCAATGCAGAAAGATTGATTCTTCCAAAGAGCTACTTGGAGCAGACATCTAATTTAAGTGCTCTGTATATAGACTATCTGCTCATCCTTTGCTAATTACAGAGAAAAATTCAGGATTTTTACTTTCTCTGTCCTATTTTCTTTCATTTTAGAAGGCAAAAAGAAAATAAAAATGTCAGGGGGATGCCAACATCAAAAAATAACGAGAGATGTTGTGACTCTGTTGCTTGAATATGGTATGAAGGAACTAAGGATGTGATCTGGTTTTGAATTATAAACTATACAATTTTAATATCTTTCTGTAGTTTTCAGGATGTGATGCCTAAGCTGATAGAGCATTTGTTGCATGAATAATATTGTTGTCTCTGATTTTTACCAGAATTTCCACCTCAAGAACTGTCAAAAATCTTGTTGAAGCTGATACATTGTTAAAAATAGTTATTGAGAAAATGACATTTTCAGTTAATGATATTATCAGAAAATAATAAAAAATGAGCAAGCAGTAAGAAGAAATTGTAATCTGTATGTTTGCAATTAACTTATTTTGTAAACAACTTATTATTAAGATTGATGCACAATTCGCTTAGATTTTAAAATAATGTAACAAACAAGTGAGATACTGAGAGACTCTCTGTGCTTCTTTCGGCCCTCTGATTATTACCCACTGCTGATACCCCAGACTGGCAGTGATGAGATTGAAAAGAGAAGAATCAGGACAGTTAAATGGGACTTAAGGACACTGAGTCCAGCAGTCGATAGGGCAGGAACACAGGTAATGTTCTGCTCAGTCCCTTTGGTGGCAGAGAAAAATGATGAAAGTAATGAGAGATTATCATTATCAACAAGAGGCTCAAGTGTTAGTGTCATCAACAGAATTTTGGGTTCTTTGATCATGGAGCAACTTTTATGGCACCTGGCCTGCTGGAACCAGATGGGATCCATCTTTCTGCTAAGGGCAGAAGGATTTTAGCTTATGAACTGGCAGAACTCATTGAGGCAACGTTAAACTAGGTTTGAAGGGGGAAGGGGATGCAGCTGGGCTTTCTGGAAGCAGGCCCAAAGGTGGTAAGCCTGAATTAGGGGTGAAATCAGCAGCCCAGCTGAGGTACATGTATATCAATGCACGCAGCATGGGTAACAAACAAGAAGAGCTGGAGGCCATGGTGCAGCAGCAGGGCTGTGGTGTAGTTTCCATCACGGAAAAGTGGTGGGATGACTCACACAGCTGGAGCACTACACTGGATGACTACAAGCTCTTCAGAAGAGAAAGGAAAAGGAGAAGGGATGGAGAGGTGGCCCTTTATTTTAGGGAGGCTTTTGATGCCATGAGTGTTGAAACTAATGACAATGAAGTTGAATACCTATGGGTAAGAATTAAGGGGAAAGCCAACAAGGCTGACATCCTACTGGGAGTCTGTTATTGTCCATCCAAACAGGAAGAGAAGTGGACAATTTATTCAATAAGCAGCTGGAGAAATGTTTCAGGATCACTAGCACTTGTTCTTGTAGGTGACTTTATCCTACCAGACATCTTCTGGGAACATAATACAGCAGAAAAGAGGCAGTCCAGGGAGTTCTTGGAGTGTATGGAGGACAGCTTTTTTGTTGCAGCTGGTGAGTGAGCCCAGCAGGGGAGGCGTTATGTTACACCTGTTTGCAAATAGAGATGGGCTGGTGGGAGATGTGGAGGCTGGAGGCTGCTTGGGGCATAGTGATCATGAAATTATAGAGTTCTCAATATTTGGTGAAATCAGGAGGAACATCAATAAAACTCTTACACTGGACTTCCAGAGGGCAGATTTTGGCCTATTTAGGAGACTTATTCAGAGAGTTCCTTGAGAAGCAGCCCTTAAAAACAAAAGTAGTCCAGAAAAGGTGGATGTGTTTCAAAAGAGAGATCTTGAGGGCACAGGAATAGACCGTCTCTGTGTGCCAAAAGATGAGTCAATGAAGCAAAGGTTCATCCAGGACAGGCAATGAGGTTTTGAAGGAATTTAGGAATAAAGAGAGGATGTATCATCTTTGGAAGGAGGGTCAGGCCACTCAGGATGTATTTAAGAGGGTTGCTAGGGCATGTAAGAAAAAATTAGAGAGGCCAAAGATCAGTTCAAACTTAATTTGGCAATTTTTTTAAGGAATAATAAAAAATGTTTTTACAAACATATTAATGGCAAAAGAAATGGTAAGACCAACCTTTGTTCTCCACTGGATGCAGGAGGGAACTTAGTAACTGCTGATGAGGAGAAGGCAGAAGTGCTTAACGCCTTCTTTGCCTCAGTCCTTAGTGGGAAGACTAAGTGTCCTCAGGATAACTGTCTTCCTGGGTTGGTAGATAGTGTCAGGGAGCAGAATAACAGGGTGCCCCTGTTATCCAGGAGGAGGCAGTCAAAGATCATCAGCTTGTATGTTAATATATCTATGGGACCAGATGGGATCCACTCAGGGTGATGAGGCAGCTTGCAGAGCCACTTTGTATTATTTATCAACAGTCCTGCCTCACTGGTGAGGTTTCAGATGACTGGAAGCTGGTCAATGTGACACCCATTTATAAAAGGAGGGACCTTTTATAGGTGGGAAGGAGGACCCTGGTAATTATATGCCAGTTTGCCTGACCTCACTACCTGGTAAGAAAATGGAACAGTTTATACTGAATGTTTACAGGATGGCCAGGATATCCAGCCAACATGGGTTTAAGAGGGATAAGTGGTGTTTGACCAACCTGATCTCCTTTTATGATCAAGTGACCTGGCTGTTGGATGCAAGGAAGGCTGTGGATGTTGTGTACCTGGACCTCAGCAAGGCCTTTGACACTGTCTCACACAGCACACTCCTGGAAAAGCTGGCATCCAGGCCTTGGACAGGAGCACTCTCTGCTGGGTTAGGAAATGGCTGGATGGCCAGGCCCAGAGAGTGGTGGTGAGTGATGCTGCATCCAGCTGGGACCAGTCACCAGTGGTGTGCCCCAGGGGTCTGTGCTGGGGCCAGCTCTGTTCAACATTTTTATTGGTGACATGGATGAGTGTATTGGGTCTTTTATTAGTAAATTTGCAGATGACAGTAAGCTGTAGGCATGTGTCGATCTGTTGGAAGGTGGGCTCTGCAGAAAGACCTGGAAGATGGATGGGCAGAGTCCAATAAGATGAAGTTCAAAAAATCCAAGGGCTGAGTCCCACATTTTGGCCAAAAAAACCCCCTACATGTTATAGGCTGGGGATGGTGTGGCTGGACAGTGCCCAGGCAGAAAGGGACCTGGGGGTTCTGCTCAACAGCCAGCTGAACATGAGCCAGCAGTGTGCATTGGGGGCTGAGGAGGCAACGGAATCCTGGCCTGTGTCTGGTGTGACCAGAAGCAGGGACGTCATTCTGCCCCTGTACTTGGCATTGATGGGGCCACACCTTGAGTTCAGTGTCCAGTGTGGGCCCCTCAGTTTAGGAAGAACATGGAGACACTTGAGCACGTCCAGAGGAGGGCAATGAGGCTGGTGAGGGGCTTGGAACACAAGCCCTGTGAGAAACAACTGAGGGAGCTGAGATCGTTTAGGCTGAAGAAAAGGAAACCCAGTGTTATGGCTCATATTTTTTTTTTTCTGTTGGTTTATTATTAATGGTTTTAATATTGATGGTTTGTTCTGNGTTGTAGTCAGGTGGGGGTTGGACTCTCTCCAGACAGCAACTGACAGAATGGGAGGACACAATCTTAAGCTGAGCCAAGGGAAATATAGGTTGGATATTAGGAAAAAGTTTTTTACAGGAAGGGTGATGATGTACTGGAATTTTCTTCCTGCGGAGATGGTTAAGCCACCATCCCTGGATGTGTTTAAAAAAGACTGGATGTGGCACTCAGTGCCATGGTTTAGTTGAGTATTAGTACTGGGTTGGACTCAGTGATCTTGAAGGTCTCTTCCAATCGAATGGTTCAGTAATTCTGTGATATTGTACCTCACCCTCACATAAGTCAGCCTTGATCACTGTAATCTTACATGCCTTTTATGTTCATAGAATAAATGTTTATAGTTAGTCTAGAAGAAATAACTTCTAAAAGAAGGAATATCTTTAAAGAATGTGACAAAGAGAACTTATTAGACATACCACAACTGACCACAGAGCTATGAACTTAGAGAGAATTTCTTCAACAGAAACATTATCAAGCATTTGAATAGGTTGCCCAGGGAAGGAGTGGAGTCACCATTCCTGGAGGTATTTATAAGACATGACACTTACAAATATGGACTTGGATGTGGATTAGTAGTGGACTTCACAGACTGGGTTAATTGTTGTACTTGTCCATCTTAGAGGTCTTTCCAACCTAAAAATTCTATGTTTCTATAAATTGAAAACAAAATCATAAAAGTGTTGATACCTAAAACAGATTATACTCTTTCAAGTTTGTACTAAATTCCAGTGTTTCTGGCTTGGAAAAAACTCCAAATATCCCAATTTTTATTTTACTTGTATGATAAACATATGCCTGAATTACTATTTAATTCTCTTTTTCCATCAATATTCTAACAATATTTTACTTTTGATTATTTATTTACTGTAATTCCCAAATTAAAGTCTACTTATTCAATATTAAAAGCATTCTGCAATGCTGAGTTTATTGAAATGAAATGTAAAATAGTAAAAGAGTTGCTTGATATTTACTGAGTCTGACCATTTATCTAATTTGAAATATGAAAGAAAAAATTTGGTATCACACTGGGATCTATTTCTATTTCTGTCAGAGTTGCTATAACATGGCAGTGAAACTTCAGCTTCTAAACCAAGTGTCTGCCAAAGCAAGATATTTAATTTGCATGCATGACACTAGAGAAGAGGAAATTAATTTGGCTGAATACAATCAATACATATATAATGGCAAACAACAGTTGAAATAAATCTTACTATTTTTATACCTCCAGGGTGTAATCCAGACAGCTGTAATTAAGCACAGATCTCTCCTAAGGGTTCTGAAACAGGTAGAATGTGTTAGAAAACTCCATTCATTTGCATTTCAATCTGCTTTGTCTCAGGCACGTATAAACCTCTGCTGCTAAATATAAGAGGACTTGCTAAAACAGTCTTTGTATTCTTCGTTATTTTCATAACTTAATTGCTATTTTTTCCATGATTCTGTTTTACTTAATATTGTAAAAAAAATCTGCAATAGAGGCGGCAGCCACTAAGCAGTACAGACTCCTCCAGCCTGATATGCCTTTAGACCTCTGAGCTGGGGATTTGTTCCTAACACTGTTTATTTATGAGCAGAGATATTGTGAATTTATGTATAAATTGCATTCCAAAACACTCATACAAGACCACAGTATATACACCAAAACACTTTGCAACGGCTCCCAGGGTCAGGGAGCAAAAACAGTGGACTGTTCTCTGAGAGTAGATGCACCAAGGGTGTCCCAAGGTGTGAAGGATAGTACCCTCACCAAGGAATACAGTCCCATATACCCAGAGCAAGAGTCACTGAGCAAATCTGGCCACTCCAAACTCAAACAAAAGGTCAGATGGACAGAAAAGTCAAGAGCAGTGAAAGAGATTTGAAGATGAAAGCATGAAATCAGGTCATTGGGACCAACACAATACAGATACAGGCAGATATCTACGACAGAGCATAGGCAAGGATAAGGCCTGAACTTGAATGAAGCTGAGACAAGTATGATTCTTACTTCTCACAACATTTTCCCACACAGCTTTCGCCATGGCAGTCTTATTCTAGGCAGCACAGCAACACTGGATCAGCGCTGGCTTGAGCATCAGCAGCTGAGCCCCTAGTACAGAGCCAAAAGCTCTGACACTTGGTACTGAATTCTGGGACTTGATACTCAGCTGAAACCAATGATAGCCTAGAGGTGTCAGCTTTGGCTGCTCTTCCTTATTTGTGTGCTCAACATCACCCATGGCCACATGGCCTTAAAGCAAACCGTGTAATAAGGCTTTGATACACAGGTAGAATATGGGAGCTGTTCATGAATTCATGGGGCAGCAAAGCTTCATGTTTTTCATAGGAGAGTCAATAACTAAAATAAGATGAAACACATATCAATGCCTTCTGCATGCCTCATTGTTTCCTCTCAGAATGAAGGGAAGCTAAAATTACTGGTCTAAATGCCGACATCTGTTCCAGTGACCGTGGAGGGTTAACCCACTTGCTGCAGGGGCAAGAACAGAGAAAGAAATAAGAAAAACCTTGATGCAATAACAGGGATATAACTCACAAGTTGCCCTCACAGGAAAAACAGACTTCGTTGGAGGAAATTTAATTTAATTTATTGAAAAATAAAATAGATTTGAGTAGTGAGAAAAAAAGACAAAATATTAAAATACCTTTATCTCACCTTTTCTCAAGCTCACCTTCACTCCTTCCAACTCCTTTAAGTTGCCCACATCCCTAGAAGTGTGGTTCTCACTGCCCTGGAACGTTTTCCCTTTCTTCAATACTTTTTAACCAATGTGCTATCTTATCTCCTGGGCTCAGCCTTGCCCTGAGCTAGCCTTGTCACTCTCTTCTGGAAGCATCTGCATCTGAAGCAGGGATTCCCCTTACAGAGGCCACCCTTCAGCCCCACCTCTGCCAATGTCTGGGCCCCTGCACCTGCCACGCAGCTATTTGTGTGCAAGGACTCCTGTCTTGGCTCCCCAGCATACCAGACTATGCAATGGCTTCTACAATAGTGGCAAGGTGGAGAATGCTCTGGTGTATGTTAGGGAACCTCTCTGCAGATTTTTACAAAGTTTAACAGTCTCTTGAAGTTCAGATGAATATTCTGATTCGATGCCACTCTGACAAATTGCCTAAGCTTATCCACCCAAAATCTTACATGTAATGTGCTACTAAAGAGAAAAATGGTGCTTATTGCCTTAGAAAAGAATTTTTATGCATGTTTGGGAAAATTTCAAACTAAATAGAAAGTTATCTAATTAATTTTAATGTCCTCAAGGTAACACAGGGTAGGGAGTAAAATATTTCTACCTGTTACACAAATGAATACATGGGATTTTGGTAAATTTATATACATTTATTCATGGAGATCTCAATAGATATCCTGTTCAGGTTTATAATAAATTTTAATATTCATGCAATAACTTTTTCAGATGATTAATTGTAGTCTCGTTTCCTGGNAGCTTATAATACTTCTATATAGACTTAAATTAGCCTCTTACATTGTGAAAAGAAGAGCACCGCTAAGTCACATATGTAATAAGATTCCTTCTTATATGTGATTCACATTTGCGGAATTTTGCAATATGTTAAGCATTTCCATATGTTATTGTGGCACTGTGCCAGTTACAAATAAGCTTTCTATATAGTGCAGAGTTTTCATAGCCACACTTTAAAAATAACCTCAGAGGGGAAAGATAAAACATGGAAATCTGACAGAAAATCTGTCAAATGTCAGCAAGGATTACGGTTACACAGAACTTCCAAGAGATAACTAGAGGCCTTTTATCTGTTGATTGCATGGCTGACTATAATTTTCAAATAAAAACATGGTCCAAATCTGTCTGTCTATGAAAAATATTTTTATGGGTTTCCATAATCAAGTTAAATTTTAAAAACGGTAATATTATCTTGGGGAAAAATTAATACTTTTTTGCATTTGAATGGCAATGGATGCACAGATAAAGACATGTTTAAATATATGAACTATAGAACAACTAATATATCTGAAACCTCTATACCATCTTTTATCCCACAGGATTCTGTTCACAGGGGTTTTCACTATTCATAACATAAATATTCAACCAGTTTTCTTAGGAATCTATTGCAATAAACAGAACTGAAATTAAGTTTTCAATGTCTTGTTCATAGTCAGTCTAGAACTTGACCTAAAGTTCTTACTGCCTCCTATTGCATGGTGCCCCTTGTGGGGCCACAGATCTTGCCAGGAAACCGGCTCCTGTGTGAGCTCCTCTCTCCAGGTTCACAGGTCATGCCAGGAGCCTGCTCCATATCAGGTTCCCCACTGAGTAACAACTTAATTCAGCAGGTAGATATGCACTGAATGATGTTGTGACCCTGTGGGGAACCTGATATGGAGCAGGCTCCTGTTGTGGGATCCTTCTTAGGCTACATTTGCTCTAATGTGGGTCTCCATGGCCTGCAGAGAGTTGACCTGCTTCAGTATAGTCTTCATCATGGGCTACATTTCAGGCTCTGTTCTGGTGCCTGAAGCCTCTTCCCTTTTTCACTGACCTGTGTGTGCAGAAATTCCTCTCACATATTCTCACTCTGTCCTGGGTGCGGTCTTACTGCAGTTTTTTTGATGTGTTTTTTTAATTATTCTGTCTTCTCGAATATGTTGTCCCAGATCTGCTGCCCCCATCACTGATGGGCTTGATCTTGACCAACATCAGGTCTGTCTGGGAACTGGCTGGCATTGGTGCTATTGGACCTGGGGGAAGCTTCTTACAAGAAGCCACTTCTGCACCCTCCCCATTGACAAAATCTTGCCATATAAAAGCAATACATTTGCTCGGAAGTTGTTAAGGTTCCTAGGAGGATCTTAAACATATTTTCTGGATACTTTTCTTCTGAGATTCTGCTTCTAATTACCACACTAGACGAGTTTAATCATAAAAATAATATGAAATGCATTCATGAAAATTTAATTCAGGCTTTTCCTTGTACAGCAAGAGAAATTGTTAGCTGACTGCTATCCACTTAACATTTTACAGTAAAATCAAGCCATATATAATCAGATATGAACATTTTTATATGAAAAGTCAATTATTTGAAACTATTTTCCATTCAGTTATATGCAGAAAACTCTCAAATATAAAGAGAATCAGGGATAAAGTTCAGCTCTGAAAGAGTACTATGAAGATGGAGTACTACTTTGCTGACATCCTGAAAGAAAGAACCTAAAATTTTGCATTATTTTTGGCTTTGGTTTTTTTGGTGTTTTGGTTTTTTTTGTTTTGTTTTTTTTTTTTCTTTAAGGAATTATTCAACATTCAGATATCACCCATATTCACCAAATTTTTAAAAGCTGTACTCCAGTACGGTAGGAAACTGTTCACCTATGTTTCTACAGATAAAATCATACAGTTGACTAAATTTATTGGCAAAACTATTGAAGCCTGACAAATTAACTGATGCATAAAATCTACATGCATTCATAAACCACCCAATTTCTCATTTAAATTTGGAGCATATCTGATAGATATGTCTAGAGAGCACAGCCACATAAAATGCAGTGTAAATTGATTGGTCTTGTCTTTCCTAAATAGGTTAATTTTCTTCTAGATTCAAAGTGTTAATTTGCCCAGTAAAAGCTGTAATATGTATTTTGGAAAAGGGAGAAGACAAGAAGGTACCACTCTTTTTTGATTCATTTTTTTAAAATTATTTAAAAATTAACAATTATTATGAAGTCTTTCTTGTACTCGTGAGCCCAAGACCTGGACACAGGACTCTTGATTTTGTCTCAGACTCTCAAAATAATATCTCTTAACATGTAATGGTGTTCTAGGACATTTCAATAAACACTGAATATGTGTGTGTGGTCAACTGAACATAGATTTTCATCTCCTTTTGTAGCAAATTAATTTAAAGGGGTAGGCTCTGAAAGCAATTTTTCCTTTAATGACTACAATAAAGGACGAAAACTACTCAGATGAAAATACTGTTAGCAACGATGAGTGCAAAACATTAAGTTGAGTTACTCTGAATAACTGAACAACTTCTCAATTTGGAATATTGTATTTCTCTTTGAAATTTCAGAGAAATTCCAGTTTAACAGGCTTGTAGAAGATTAAATCTTTGTTATGGTTTAAACCCTAGTTTCAACTAAACATCACATAGCTACTCGATCACTCCTCCACCATTGAGATGGGAGAGAGAATCAGAAAAGTGACGAAATTCATGGATTGAGATAAAAACAGATTCATATGTAAAGCAAAAGCCCTTCTCAGAAGAAAAGATAAGTAATTTATTCACTCCTTCCCGTAGGCAGGCAGGTGTTCGGCCATCACCAGTAATCCAGGGCTCTATCACACATAATGGTGACTTGGGAAGATAAATGTCTTCACTCTGAATGTCCTCCCTTCTTCTTTCCACAACTCTATATATTGAATATGTTGCCATATGGTCTGTGATACATCTCTTTGGTCAGCTGGAGGGAGTTGTCCTGGCTAGGTCCCTTCCAACTTCCCATGTATCTTCAGCCTCCTCGCTGTGAGAAGTGATGTAAGAAGCAGAAAAGGCCTTGACCCTGTGTTAATACTTACTGGTCAGCCATACCAAAACATCTCTATGTTATCAACACTTTTCCAGCACAAACCCAAAACATGACCTTATAGTATCTACTCTGAAGAAGATGAGCTCTACCCCTATAGAAAAACACCTGGAGTACATTGGTCACAGCCAGCAGGGCTTCATGAGGGGAAAGTCCTACTTGTCAATCCTGATTTCCTTCTTTGACAGGGCAACCCACTGAGGTGATCAAGGAAAGCCAGTTGATGTAATCTATTTGGAATTCTATAAAAGCTTTCAATACTTCCTCTCAGAGTATCCTTCTGAACAAGATGTCCAGCACAGATGAAATACCACAATGGGTGAGCAACTGACTCATAGGTCAGGCACAGAAGATTGTAGTAAGTGGGGTGACTTCAGGCTGACATCCTGTCACTAGAGGGTTCCACAGGGATCCATCCTCAGCCCAGTTCTCTTCAACATTTTTATTAATGACTTGAATGCAGGACTTGAGGGAATGCTAAGTTTGCTTATTTT
Organism: Sitta europaea; assembly: GCA_013400255.1. Taxonomy (NCBI): domain Eukaryota; kingdom Metazoa; phylum Chordata; class Aves; order Passeriformes; family Sittidae; genus Sitta; species Sitta europaea. Next base: position 111,430 of record VXBS01001502.1, read on the forward strand.
TCTTACAACACCAAACTGGGAGGAGCTGTCCACTCCCTCAAGGGCAAAGAGACCTCAACAAATTAGAAGATGGGGCTGTCACCAACCATATGAATTTTAACAAGAACAGGTGCTTAATTCTGCACATAGGCTGGGGCAACCCCGGTTGTGGAACCAGGGAATGAGAGGCTGGAGAGCAGCAGAGAAGGAAGGGACCTGGGGTCCTGGTTAATGACAGGTTGAACATGAGTCAGCAGTGCCCTGGCAGCCAGGAGGGCCAACTGTGTCCCGGGGGCATCAGGCAGTCAGTCAGGCAAGGGAGGGGATTGTCCCACTCCGCTCTCTACTGCGGTGGCCTCACCTTGAATTCTGTGTGCAGTTTTGGGTGCCACAATAAAAGGAGGATATTAAGCCATTAGAGAGCATTCAAAGGAGGGCAATGAGGATGGTGAAGGGTCTGGAGGTGAACCTGTATGAGGAGTGGCTAAGATGACTCAGTCTGTTCAGCCTGGAGGAGAGGAGACTGAGGAGAGACCTCATTGCAGTCTTCAATATCTTCAAGATGGGAAGCAGAGGGGCAGGTACCAATCTCTTCACTCTCATGGCCAGTGACGTGCCCCAAAGGAATGGCCTGATGCCAAGTCAGGGGAGGTTTAGATTGGCTATCAGGAAAAGGCTTTTTACCCTTTGAGCATTTGTGGCTCCATTAGGCTCATTTACACTGTAACTGTAACTATTCCAATCTTGGTGAGAAGTGAAATGAATTTTTCTGCTGTTTTACACCAAAACTCAATTAATACTTATGCCTGAGACTGAGATTTGGAAAGATCATTTGGATGTTACTCAGGCTTAAAGATCTTCCTGAGCACCTTCTTAAAATATATTGTGCATACATATTTTTGCTGTAAAGATTGAAGAATGCTTGTTTTAGAATTTTGTACATTCAGGAAAAGTGACTCTTCAGTTGTTTGACCCGTTTGAAATGTACTACTGTGGTAAAGTTGTCTTATTTCAAATCCATCAGCTGCACACTGTTCTCGAGATTGTTCTGTTCAGATCCTTTGTTCTAGTGAGCAAATTCACACTGAATAAAGACAAAATATCTTCTTAGGTAAAAGGGGTCCCAACATACATACAATTCATAATAGATTAATACAATACTGAAGTCAAATAAATGCAGCAGGATAGTATTATGAGAACCTCTGTTACCAAAAAGTCTTTTTTTTTCTTTTTTAATATGTGATTTTGGACAAAAGAATATTTTTCTTGCACATTGATTTCTCTACAAAACCTCTTCCTGTGAGGATATTGCCTCTTACTGTAACAACAAAGGAGTATGGGAGAAAAAAAAGTAATTACTAATGCCATAGGAAAAATTTCATGATCCAACATTTAAATATCTCTATTTTCGAAAAGGCAGCTGAGAAGAGAGTGTTCATGTTACTACACTTGTGGTAAAGTGATTTGCACTAGATTGTATTCAGCTCAGAAAAATTCCTCTCTGAAAAAACATATAAATGAAATATTACATTTTCAGTAAGTTTATTCAGACATTACTAGAACCATCCTCTATCTCCAGAGAACTCTGAAACAAAAAAATCTGTCAGACTGAGATAAGCATCAACCTTTATATGGAACATAATCTCCTCTTAATAAATATAAAAGATACATCCAAAATAATGTTTGTCTAGGATTTGCCCAGTATGACATGATCATAAAGTCCATTAAGAGACTCTCTAAGCCATTTCAAAACACCATAGATATAAAAAGCCTGGATATAAAGTAATTTAAGTTGCACAGTGAACAAATATATCTAGGAATACTAAGCACGCATTATTATTATGGTAATTCTGGGGAATTGTAAAGAAGCAGTGCCAGCAATGACAGCAATGGCAGCATGAGGGCATCACAAGATCATAGATATATAGTCAGCTGTCATCAAATCCACTTGCAAGCCCATGTTCATATACTCATATAAAAATAGCTTCCCTTTATTGCATAATTCCTTTCAAAGAGGCCATTAAGGACACCATTTTTGTTAAAAAAAAAATAAAATTTGATCCATTCTTTTAACTTTGTTTTTTTACACAGCAAATCACAGATAATCAGACCTATCAACTCTTAAGAAATGGAGATCATATAATTTTATTTACTAGTAACTTATTTGCTACACCTGTAGTGTAAATTTGCTTTGGGTTGTTTCAGAAAATGTATTTTCATACATGAGGTCTTTCAATCCTTAAGCAATGTAAGGTTACTTTTTCTCATAAAATCTTAAAGTATTATCCTTATCAGAGATCACTTTCCTAGACAGTAACATCTTGATTCTAGCACAGATTATTAATTATAAAAATAATAACAAAGACCTATATCTTTTTCCTTAGGATATGAAAGAAGTTAATTTCAGTTTCTGTCAGGAACAGGAAAACAGAAATATTATCTAAATAATACAAGACTAAACCTAGCTGGCACAGTATCCAATTTCTAGTAGGATCTGGTAATGGATACTTGGAAAAGAAATCAGGACTTGGTAGATAGAAACAGTATATGGACTTGTTTCTCCAAATCATCTCCAAGCTTGGAACTGTGGAATAAGTATTTTCTAAGTTGGAAGCAAGATGTTTGTCTCTGACCACACAGATTTTCTTTCCACTGCTTGGTGAATCCCTAAAGTTTATTGCCATCCAAGTGGCAAGTTACACAGGTTTAATAACATTTTGTATGATGATTTTAAGGGCTAGTATTTTATGTTAAAGTAAAATAATAATAACCAAAGCAAAGCAACCAACCAAAAAATGTCTCAGGACTCCCTGCTTGCAGTTTTGAAATGACCATGCTCTATTTTGCCTAAGTATTAGTGATTATGATTTCTTTAAGAAACGTGTTATTCTGTGCTGTGTATACCCTTTTGTGCTTGGATGGTGAAAGCAGCCTTCCCATCTACTTCCTTCATTTACTTCCTATTCCTATTCCTATTCCTATTCCTATTCCTATTCCTATTCCTATTCCTATTCCTATTCCTATTTTTTCCTATTCCCATTTTTCTTTCCTGCTTTTGAGATTTCTCTAAGGTCTGTCATTCTGCAGTGGCTTCTTAATTAATTTCCTGTTAATACCTTTTTATACTGTCTTACTGCTGAGGAAGTTCAGGGTGCATAGGAGATTGGAAGGAGACACAGCTGGGACAGGTGACTAAACTGACCAAAGGGATATTCCAGACAATATGACATCATGCTCAGTATAAAAGCTATAAAAGGAAGAAAGTGGAAGAGAGTGACATTTGGATTGATGGTGTTTGTCTTCCAAAGTCAGCATTACGTACAATGGCACCCTGCTCTCCTGGACCTGCCTGGCCATTGCAAGCAGTGAATCACTTCCTTGTTTTGTTGTGCTTCTGTGTGTGTGACTTTTGCTTTTCTCATTAAACTGTCTTTATCTCAACCCATGGGTTTTCTAGCTTTTAGTCTTCTGATGCCCACTTCAATCCTACTGTTGGGGAGGTGAGCAAATACCTGTGTGGGGCTTGAATCAACATCTGGGGTTAAAAAACTACAGCATCAGAAATAAAAGAGGCAAAATATATCTTTTCACTAAAAAAAGGATTGTCTAGGAATAGAAAACTTGCTAAAATTATTGCTCTTGCTTTCACTGGGAGTCAGGGTGCATAGCACGAACTAAGTTCTCTGGAATCTCCATCTTAATGACTGGAAAATGAGCTGACCAGTCATTGCATTTTCTTGTTTCTCTGAGGACAAATGAAACAAAGCTTTTCCCGTCCTGGTCCCCTCAAATATTTTTCTTTATGATTTCATGGTTTGGGGATATTGCATTCCTTTTATTCAGACTTCCACTTAATAACATCCTTTGCATGAAATATTGCATACATTGTAGGGAGCTGTTACTACATTAGGAAAAAAAAAATTGTAAAGAAGCCTAATAATATTAAGTTTATTTGCCTCTGAAATACTCCATTAGATAGGAAAATGCAATACCAACTACAAGAGCAAGGCAACAAAGCATCTCTGAAAGCTCAAGCTAAATCCCAAGACATGGAACTTAACATGGAGCAGGCAACTTAATGTTACTCAAATTGCAACAAGTTTTTTATCACCTCATAAGTTAAAGAATTGATGCTTAAAAAATTCTGCTAGTGGAAAGAATTTCCTGGCAACAAGAAAGAAATCCTCCCAAAAAATCAAAGCTAGACAATCAGTTTAGTTAAATAACTCCAATATTATGATTCTAATATCCATAACTACCAGAGACACAGGAGCTTTAAAGTGAACTTACACAGAAAAAAAAAAAAAAATTAAAAAAAAGTCATCATGTCACTTAGCAGGAACCTTTGATAGTCTCAAAATGCAGATTTCAGTATCTTCCGGGAGCATGTATTACTATGCTCCAGGAGACTCTCCCCCATAGCCCCTGCTAAGGAATTAAGATATTATCAGTAATTTATGAAAGACTCTTCCATGCCTGTATATTCCAGATAGTGGATCCAAGATGGCTTTTACTGCTAGCATTTCATATCTTATAAACACAGAACTTCTTCTTCTCTTTACTTTTTTTTTTTTTTCTTTTCTTGCACAGGATCAGATTGGCCATTTCTGATTTCAGAAAGAACACAGGNCATAAATCATTAATTCAAGACTCAAAAAGTGAGCCTTCTTTAAAAGAAACAGGTAAGTCTCGGGGAATGGATGCTAGATACTGTAGGGACATAGTAAAGAGTCAACAGAATAAAATAGGGAGTTTATTTTTCTTACATGAAAGAACTGTTTTATACAATGCCTTTCATGTTTTATTGATTTTCTGATTTCAAATCTGCTTTGAGAATATATGGGAATTTTTATCATATTTTATTGTTGTTTAAGGTGTTCTGGTACTATGGTTTTATATTTGAACTTTAAGTCAAAGTATGGGCTTGGTTCTTACTGAGGTAAATGTACAGTCATAAAAAATGGTTCAGTAAACAGACATGAAACTGGGAATTCAAAAATGGGCATTTGAAGATAAAAAGAACATGAAGTAGAATAGTATTGAATTAGCTGATATAATAATAATAGTAAGTTTTAAACATTACCCTTCTTTAAGCACACATTCACACATACTCATACACTGGCAGACACACAAAGTCAATCTACTAAGACTATGTAGGCAATTCTGCTTCATCATTTTTTTACAAAACAAATTAAAAAGAAATTGTATGAACATGTTTATTTGAAAGTAGAAGCCTTCTATATCTCTTAGGATAAACATATTATTATGGAAAGCTCTAACTGAAAGGACCATCTCTGACTGGTTGGACTAGGATTGCAAAATCATGTTATGGAGTATTTCTGCCAAGGTACATAGGAGAGGTATGTAATCATCCATCCATGTCTCCCTCCGAAAGCTCAGCTGGTAGAGCAGATGGTACAAGTATGGCCTGCAGGAATCCCTAAGTCTCTGGTTCAGTTCCAGATTGAAGGAGATCCTTGGTTTTCATCCAAAGCAACCAGGACTAGCTTGAGAAGTGGGCACACGGGAATCTCATGAGGTTTAACAAGACTGAGTGCAAGGTGCTGCACCTGGGTCACAACAATCCACTATATCAACACAGGCTGTGCATTCTGAGAGCAGCTGTGCCAAGAAGGGCTTGGGGGTGCTGGTGGATGAGAGGCTGGACACAACCCAGCCATGTGCACTCAGCCCAGAGAGCCAAACATGTCCTGGGCTGCATCTAGAGCAGTGTGGGCAGCAGGGGAGGGAGGGGATTCTGCCCCTTTGCTCTGCTCTGGTGAGAGAGACCCCACCTGCAGTGCTGCACTCAGCTCTGGGGTCCCATCACAGGAAGGAGATTGATCTGTTGGAGCAAGTCCAGAGGAGGCCTCCAAGATTATTAAATGGATGGAGCAGCTGTTCTGTGAAGACAGGTTAAGATAGTTGGGATTGTTCAGCCTGGAGAAGACACAGCTCAGGGGTGAAGTAATTGCAGCTTCCAGTACCCAAAAGGAGCCTACAAGATTATTAGAGACTTTTTGCAAGGGTATGTAGTGATCCAACAAGGGGAAATATCTTCAAAATGAAAGAGAATAAGTTTAGATCAGATGTTAGGAAAAAAATAATTACTATGAGGATGGCGAGGCATTGGAACAGCTTGCCCAGAGAACTTGTAGATGTCCCATCCCTCTGAATTATCAAGGCCAGGCTGGATTGAGCTTGGAGCAACCTAGTCTAATGAAAAGTGCCCCTACCCATGGAACGGGGGGTTGCAATGAAAAGATCTCTAAGATCCCTTCATACCCAAGCCATTCTATTAGTCTGTAATCCCATGACATTTGCTCTATATCCTTTTAATATTCCTCTAGGGCGTACATAGTGTGTTTGATGGTCCTAAGTTGTCTCAGTGTGGCAGCATTTGAACATGCGTAGAGTAGCAGGAGCGGATGTTAATCTCTAGGATTCATCAGACTCTACAGGCTCTTGCTGATGTGTAAGTTCCTAGAAAGTTAACATCCCAGTCTGTAACTTCGACTAACTACTTCCAAGTCTATGACTTTTGCACTTGTAATCTCCACATTATTGCTTTAAACATAATTAGTTTGTATAGAGTGGCATACACTATTGTACACACTGTGGCAGCAGTGGTTCTAAGGACAAAAGTCTTCCACAAATATCATGGAGAGTGTTTCAGATGTATACTATAATGCCTTTTATTCAGATCCCTCTTACTCTGACCATGTTATCAAAGTTCATCTCACTTTTACTCTTCTCTCTAGAACAATTTCTAAAGGCTTGCTCATCTGTTTTGGTGTCAACCACAAGGTCTACAGAGAAATTTCCTTAATTTACTCTTTAATTTATATACAGAAAATTCTATTACATTCAAACCAGGATCCAGTACTTGAATACTAAGTAGGAATAAGAGCTCCTTACACTAAAATAAGTTGGGATGAAATCAAGCTGGAGAAAATAAGTATAGGGCAGAAGATTCTGTCAGATCTGCTAGTTGGGAAAGACTGCTAAATACTTTACAGAAAATTGTCAATGTTTTGTAATTCTGTCTTCTATCGGAAATTGTGATATATCAAGATCATAATTCCCCAAAGGCATTCAAGAGATATAAAACTTATTGAAATAAAAAATGCGTAACCCTGAAAATTCTGGATGATACATGAGATGCCATTGCAGGATTTCCCAACTTTTGTTTTCTGATGGTCAGATTCCCCTTTAATTTTACAGGACAAAGCAAAGAGCAATATGTAGCACAGTTGTGGAGATCACAAAAGTTTGCAGACAGAGATTAAAAAAAAAAAAATTACTTCACTGGAATTGTTATAAATGTTTTTCAAGCTTGAAAGTTATTAAAAAGTAAGGTTTTGTCATCTGAAACATTTAAAGTCAGATTTTCAGTGGAATCTTCTGAAGTTTAATGTGAAATAGACATTTTTCTCAAGCTAGAATTACAGCAAACGCTATTTCATTTTTAATATGTGTATTACAATTCACATTCAAGTACCATTTCATAGTTTAGTAAATTGGTAAATTGAAAAGGGATATGTCATAAACAGAAACATGAATTCTGAAAGTACTGAAATGTCATTTCCTATGAGGAAGTCAGTAGTCAAAAGTAAAAATTATTTTAAGCAACTACTTTTCTTGAAAAAAGAAATATTTAAAATAACAAGTTTCTTTCAATATAAATATAATAACTGTTCTTTGTTTTCTAAATTTGTCAAATTTAGAGATTTCATTTTCCCATTACATTCCTAAAATAGAGCTGTTAAAAATATTTTTAGTGTTAGTAAAGCTAAGCGTTGTTTGAAAGTTTTGAAATATGCAAATATGTCTTCAATTTTTTACTACTACAGTAGCAGAACCTGTTTTGGTGGACCCAGTGGTCTGAACACAAAAGAAATTACAATAACATCAGTTTCAACTTACTAAATAGGGCCTTCTTAGTTACTGACATTAAAGATATATGCTCTGCATGTCTATTTTCAGATATGCTGCTCATAATAGAGAGTAACTTCAACTTATGGAGAAAATGACTGACAGATGGCATTATTTCTTTCTCTTATAAACACAGTCGGAATGGAGCTGAAGTCTAAAAGACCTTTTGTCAGCAATAGAATAAGGAGTGTGAAAGGAGCCTGCACTGCTAACAACTCTGAAGACATTTAGCACCTGCTCCACGAGTTTTTTTCATTGCTTAAATATGTGACTTCCAGGGAAAATAAAAAATGTTACTAATACAAATGAACTACACCACAAAGAAGAAAAGGATGTACTGTTAATCACAAGAAAACTGGAAGCTGGAAATGTTTCCAGCAATAGCCTTTCATTAACAGATCAAGATTTTTGTGGGCCTTTTTTTTTTTTGTTGTTGTTATTGTTGTGTTTTGGGTTTTGTTGTTTTTAAGGAGAAGGGAAAAAAAACAGTTTCAGCATTTTTTTTCAGTTAGATGTAAGAAATAAGTTTTCATACTTAGCAACACCAGTGAAGCCCTGGACTACCTATCAGTGTGTTAGCAGTAAACACAGCTTTTTCTACTACCTTTGATAAGAATATATAAGAAAGTGTCCTTGGAGTTTAACATTAATTTACAGATTAGTCTAAGAAGACTCTTCAGTGGACTGTTCTGATGGTGCTATTGAACTCTAAAATCTTTAGCATGTGGCCATTTAAGTATTCTGCAAATGCTTTCCACACCTGATGTGCTCTTGTAAGCTGCCAGGATTTAGCAATTGACCTGTGATGGATGAAGTGAGAAAAGCAAAAGCAGTATGTAGAGTGCCAGTGTCCAAACCCTTTCTCTGACTTCTACAAGCCATACTGAAGTTTTATATCTAGCCAAAGTAAAAGGGGTTTACTTTGTCTCTATCACAAATTCAGCAAAGTCCTTCATGTGTAAAGTGTGAAACCTGACAAAAAATCAAGTTTCTACAAGCAACTTCTACTCAAAAGGGTGTGGGGATTTTCTTTATCCCCCTCCTTTCCCCCCACAGTGTGAGATTTTTTCTGGAAATTTTAGTAATAGAACTTAGGTATATGATGTGTTCTTCTTGAAGTAATATCAAGGGTATGGAATCATCTTATTTTTTACACCTTGTTATGCATAGTAAAATAAGCTTTTGCAGGAACTGCAGGAACTTCAGCATTTTAAGTGTTTAGCTGGTTTTAGTTGTTCATTTGAATTAATGTGTTCTCACTGGACAAGATTAGAATAAACTAGCTTTTGACTGAATTAATTCACATTTGCTATGTATATTGTTTGTTCATATTTTCAAAAGCTGTTCCACAGCCTTGTTAACTACTGGCTTTAGTCCTTCAATGCAGAAAAAAAAAAATATGTTAGCACCAAAGTTCCTTAATCATTACTTCTCTAAAATACATTTGATTTCTGGTTTAGATACTGCAGTGTTTGTTAGCTATCATATTCATTTCAGTAAATACAGATAAGACCTAAGTTCATGAAATATACTTAGATATAAATCTCTCACTGATTTCCTGGAAATATGCTTATGTATCTATAATGAACTGTACTGAACCATCAACTTCAAGCATCTAAACATCTACATGTTTTATACATTGTCTTTTGATTGATTTACTTTCAAACTTGTATAGTTACTCCAAATTCCTGGGGGTAATCTGCCCCATGAAATTTGGTGTTGATTTGTTATATATGAAAAATTCATCTGACCTGAGAGTTACCTCAGGGTAGTCCTCAGCCATTGCAGATAACTTCATAAATATTTTCCATCACTTATTTTTCCTGTCAAAGGAGGATAAGGAATTAAGTTTTGCTTGGAGGAACTGAGAAATAATTACAAAGGTTCAAAGCTGTTTCCAACTCTGAATTTATGGCATGGTACCAGTTAGGCTTTAAGGAAGCTATGCTGTGTTTCTGCTGACTGAAGCCTACCATGTCAGGAAGAACTCCTTGAGAAAGTTATTCATACCCACACTGTTGTCTGGAAGACGTCACAGCTTTGATTAAAATTTCCACACTACTTGATGCACAGTACAAGCCTACAGTGCATACATACTCTGTATACACCCCATCTACTTGTCACTTCTGCGCCTCTCAGAGATCCACAGGCACTTGGCAAAAGGTGATAAAGTCAGACTGCACATGCAACAGAGTCAGATGCCATTTGTCATGCCATTTAGACCACAGTAACGAGGATTGGCTTTGTTCTTTCTTCTGAATGATGCAAACATAACCTTTCTTTCATAATACAGAAGTCAGGTAGGTTTTACCAAAGCCTAAGCCTGAGCTTGCTTTAAAGGCAGCTGCAGCTTACCTATCATATTGGTCATTTCAACAGAACTTGGGAAATGCCTCCAGGAATTTAAAAGTTTAATAAATCGTGTGAAAGAAGCATGGAGCTCTTATCAGCTACCTAGTTTGTCCCCAACTTAGGATCAAATATGATTAATAGCTAAGGTCTTTACTTATTCAATAAAGGCCTGGGTTTAGAGGGAGGATCCTGATAGGAATGTTACAGAGTTTTCTTCATCTTTATCAAAGAGTCTAAGTTAATACAGGAAATCCAATGTGAACTAAAGCTTATTAATGAAACCATGACTGATACATTCACATTGTATGTAAACATTTTTTTCTCTTAATTCTATATTTTTTTCTTTTTGTTCTCATATTGTAAACAATATTTTGTTCCATTTTTAATGTAATAAACTTGCAAATTGAGTTCTGCTTTCTTCTCCCATTTTTTTTTTAAATTCAATATTAATGGTTTTATAAATGGACTTCTTGAAAATGAATCTACAAAGAAGAAACATTTTTTCAGTAATTGAAATTTAAATTTATTATACTATTTCCATTGATTTCAGTACACTTTGTTCTGTCTGAAACTAAATTTTCAATTCAGATACAGAATGTGTTTATTTTCAACATAAGACCATATTTCACATGATAGGAAATCAAAGTGATCATGATTGTGATTGAGCGTAAGCCTGCTATTTCATTAAAAAAGAAAAAAACGAACTAGCAACAAATTTTATGCTACAGCACCAGGAAAGTTTTATGAATATTTTTCACACTGAGAATTCCCCTACATAATTAAAAGGGATCAAAGTTATATATAATCAGAAGAAAAAAAAAAGCAAAAATAAGTGTATGAGTGAACAGTCTTTGAAACAAACAATTAGTTTCTAACCTTCTCTAGTGTAGCTTCATCAGCAAGATCTGCAGTTGCCTCTGTAGTAAAAGAATGAAATAAAAAAATCTCGTAATGGCAAACATGTAAAATCTCCATTAGTCACATATTTAAATAATAAATTTGACTACAACTCCAGCCATAAAAATGAATCTTTTGCTTGTTGCAAGCATACCTTTAATGTAATACTGATTTGTTCCCCAAATATACCTCTCAATGGTAATATCAGAATTAAAATAAAATTGCAAAAAACTTTACAGCTGAAATGTTCACAACCCATATCTAATAGTCTGTCATGGGAATAATTACCCGTAATGGGTATCCAAGGGATATAATTGTCTGCTGCTGTGAATTAGGAGTGCCACAGGTGGTGTTAATCACTTGGAATGTATTGGAGTAGAACAGCAGCCAGAGACAGAGCCTGCTTAAGCTTGATTTGTGGAACCATTGTTTCTGGATGCTTCAGACATAAATAGAGCACATGGTAGTAATAATGCACACTCAAGGAGTTATACTGAAATAAAGGGATTTTGCTTTTATAATTAAATAGCAGGGGAAAGTTTTGTTCCTTAGCAAAGGTTACAGAAATGGTCATGAGCAAAGTTGTTCTGTGCTTTGGCACTGGAATTTTTTGATGGGGAACACACACCAAAAAGCTCAGTAGCTGCTTTTATTCCTTGAATCTGCCTTGTACATATCAGCAAAAGAGCTTTCATCAATTAGGTCCCTCAGAATTTTTCCTTTTATGGAATTCTATAATCACCGTCATTGGAAAATACTTATGAGGTCATCGAATTCTGTGGTGTATGATTTATATAGATATATCCAAATATAGTGCTTTCTTGGATGAGGAATGTAAAACTTTCTTGAAATATGATATTGATTTATTATAACGTCACCATCTGAATTTAAGAACACATCACCAATAGCTTCTCAGAAACATCCTGGATACCAATGAAAATGAACTGACTTGAATCTGTGTGAAGTATGTAAGCATACAGTAACTAAATAAGTGTGATGACACCTGGAACTTCTCAGAGCAAATCCAAGGCCTTGCCTGGATATCTACAGATAAATTAGAGGCGGAATAACTGAGTCTGTGAATGACACCATATGTCTTTGAAGATGGTGATAAATTTAAAAAGTTAATTATTTTAATATTTTAAAGGAATTAATCTGTAAACCCTCTGTGAACTCAAATAACAAAATCAGTTCTCCCTCTAAGATATGAGGGAGTGGACAGCTGGTCCAAAATCACTGTGGAACTTTAATTCTAAAAGTCAAAGCAGCTTAAGTAACATTTTTGTTTAGAAGTCCATTTGCATTTTAGAGTGCATCATTTTATACACCCATTACAGAGAGAAAACCGAGGTTTTTTACAATTTAAAAGAGCATACCAAGGAAGTAACAAGTTCCATCTATGCGAGTGTTTTAAAGAGAAAAATAAAGAGTGAAGATAGACCTCAAGCTTGATATTTCAAATTAATCAAGGTTTTGGTAAGGTTTGTGTTTTTTGCCATTTTTTTTTTTAATTTTATTTTAAATCAATGACTTGATTTAATGTCATTTCGTTTACTAAATTGCAAGCTGCTGAACTATAATATATAAGAATTAACACACATTGTTATACTAAGTTTCATACCCCAGCAGCTTCTTCTTTCTCAAAATGCATAAGTCTATGGGCTTATTACATGGATTGATAGCAATCCCTGAAAATTATAAATATTATTTTTATCCTAAATTTGTACATAAAGTATCAACACACAGACCGGATTAGGAGAAACCATCTGACCATCATGAGAAAAAAAACCCAGATACTTCAGCTTTTGCACTTCCATGTTGTAACTCCTAGATTGTACTTGTTCTTCAGCATATTTTTCACAAATTTTCAGTTTGTTAGACACAAAAAAGGAGGGAAAAAGTGAAAATGGATCATCATGACAAATAATCCACTAGGAATATTACCACAAGCATTTTTGTCAAGAGCAGAACTGTTGCTGACAACTACAGCTCAGCAAGACAATAGCATACTGTGTCATATAAATATGTTATGAAAGATGATTTTTCACTCTCTGTGTGATTCTTTGGTTATTATTCACATCTTAATAAGTGTTTACAGAAAAGGTACTCTATTCCATATTTTATTTCAAATGTTTCTGTAAAATTACAAGAATTGAGGCTCTCTGTAAGGCTCTAGAAATTAGAGGTCTTTACCTGCAGCACCAAATGTCTCTCCTAAGCTAACAATCAAGAATTAGCACACCATTACATCATAAAACAATTCTAAAATGTAAATCTAATAAAAGTTAGTAGAATACAGTCTGCCAAAATCCTGTGTGTGTTGTGAATAATGAAGTGGATTAATACACAACTATCTGGTATAAATCTTGTCAACTTACCTCACAGCATTGCCCAAATTGTATTTTGGAAGAGATGTTGTGGTGGGTTGACCATGGCTGGACACTAGATTCCCACCAAAGTCATTCTATCACCTCCCTCTTCAGCTAGACCAGGTATTAAAAATATAATGGATGACTTGTGGATTGAGATAAGCTCAAGTAGAGGTCACTCACCAATTACCATTATGGACAAAACAGACTTGACTTGAGGGAAATTAATTTAACTTATTACAAATCAAATTAGAGTTCAGTCATTATCACAGTCTCTGAGAGTTTAATTATGTCACATGATTTGAATATGTATATGGCTGCATGTATGAGTAGCAGTAACACTGTAACTCACAGTAGGTCTTTACTAAGATTTAGGACTTTGCCTTAGAATTTGGGCTTCATTTTCCCTCTCTGTCACTCATTTCAATTTTGCATACTTCCCAAGTGACCATCATCTTGTGGTCTAACAATGTGGGAAACTTCACAAATATTTTTTATTTTCCTAGAATTGCCTAGATATTTTTCTTGCAAAAAAAATATGACAAAAATTCTTTAAATTTGTTTGTATGCTGTATAGGCAATAAAACAAAAGTAACAGGGAAGTTTTGAGAACAAAATTTATGGTTTTATACGTTTTTTTGGCAGCAATCTGTAATGACCTCTTGATACTTCACATTAGGACTGGAAATTTTATAAAATATGCTGTATCTGAACACAAGTAAAGAGCTCAATAAATAGGTTATTGTGTACAAATATACAGCTTTTACAAAACAGCAGGCCAGTCTAAATAGCCATGAGGATAGTTTCTCTCCATGATTCTGTCAGTCTGTCAATGTGACCTTTTCCATTATAGGAAAACAATTCACTGATGGAATTAAAATGATATGAATGTAAAGGTATTAGGAGGCCAGAAAATGCAACAGAAAACACATAGATGATACAATTTTGTCAGAAATTGCAACCTTTTGCATATAAAATACGTAAGCATGAATAAGATAAAGTAAGAATTTTTCTTCAGATTTGAAAATCGCACAAAACAACTGAGTTATATTCAAATATATGTAACAGTTTCATCCAGTAAGCTTTATAGGTTGGAGCCATGTGCTTGAAACTTATAGCACAGATAAATTTCTGGCTGCTACAGCTTGACACTATGCCAATCTTAAAAGTTTCAATAAATTATCTTGATATTTAGATATCTTTTTCCGTGGATTTATCTTGTCATATACTTTTGGATATGGTTGTATAACATACTGGTTATGGGGAATCATTCATCATCTTTAGCTATATATCTACTTTTCTCAAACCTGTCTGCAACAAACTTTGAGCCATGGAAAACCAGAGAAGATGTGGCACATTTATTGATAACACGATATTTTAAACAAGTAAAAACCGTATGTGTGGAATAGAAAAAATATTATACTATAAGCATAATATGAAGCAAAAATCATTAAGGTAAAAAAATATGAAACACACTAATTAGAAGAGGGAAAATAAATATATGAAAGAGATATTAAGTATGAAGATAAAATGCAGGGGATTCCTACACAGCTTTCTCTTAATAACATGGCCAGGATAACAACAGCAGATAAAGAGAATGGAAACGTAAACAGTGTGTGATAAGAGATGGCCAAAACTCTCAGAGAGGGCATTTACCCAAAACTGATAGTCCTGAAGAAGAAGACCTTCAGTAGGACTAAATTAAGAAGACAAATTAAAAAAAAATAAAAAAAATAAAAAGAGTGATATTGAAAAAAAGTATAGCAAGAGTATATTCGTTTGTGAAAACGGGGCCAGGTGGTGAGAAGAGGCAGCCATTGCAGGGGGGGTGGCCCCTGATTGCAGTTTCCCCAAGGCACACCTGCTGTGCCCAGTCTGGGTGGCACAGTGTCCCACAGCTGCCAGGAGAAGCCTACACTCAACAGTGGTCTTTCTGGAATTGTGTGGGCAGCATGCATGGGACTACAGTCCTTGGGGTGTGAACAAGAAGGTTACACAAAGCTGGGACACCAACCCCCAACCCACACTTCTGGACAGTGAAGATGAGCTTGTAGCTCTGTACCTGTGTTGAAGAGAGCTAGAGCTTCTTGAGAATAGTTGTAGAAGAGTGGTCAGAAAGTTGTTGGAGTTATTTGTCCACTGTCAGGCGTTATGCTTCATCTGCTTTGTTGCTGCTATTGATCCTGAACATATAATTCCTGAGTGCTGATTAATCATATGTCATTAATAAATCAATAAAATGTTTCCTGATTTGACTTAAACTAAAAACTTGTGCTACTTTTTTCCTCCTGTGTATCTTCATAGTAATTAATATTAATTCTTACTGAAGATGTATGATTAGTTGCTAAAAGTAAATATAATACTTTGTCAATATACAAAATATATGTTAACCTGCATTTCATTTAGGCTCTATCTATATCACTTTTTGGCTAGTGACATTGTCTCAGCAAATCTCTAGTGGTCTATGTTGGAGGTATGCCACTTGCAATGTGATGCCTTTTATTTTAATTACTCGTACTCTGAATTTAAGAAAACAGTTTACCAAATAGTAAAGTTACTTGACAGCATCTACACCTAGTCGAAGCAAAGCATTGCAGTAAGTCAAAATGAATATCCTTATAAGAAGTATAATTCCCATCAGAATTAGGGACTTTCAAAGTGTGTGTGCGGGGGTTAGCAGGTTAACTACTAACAGAGTATTGAAAAATCTTACATTTAATAAAGAGTTTTGTACACAAAACTTCAACAGAAATCAATAAGAACATATCTGTGATTTTACTAACTCAACATGATACATCTCTGTAGGGCAGATAAATTGCAATTGGAATCAGACCTTCAGAAGATTAAAATACTGTTGCTCCTACTGTTGATTCAATGAAACTTTATCATTTTCCATAGGTTGAAGACCTTGCCCAGCACCTTCAGGATTAATTGTCCATCTAATAACTTAGAAAGCATTTGTTCTTTATAGGTGTGAATCATTTAAGGCATGTGATAGCACAATATTTGTTTTGAAGTGGTTAATAATTTTGTGATTTAAGAGCAATTCATATTTTATGGATTGGTCCTGTTACTATAAATAAACATTTATGTTAAGGAAACCTGAAATCAAGCATAGCCATCTTTTGAGTTTAAGGAAAGGGACAATTTGAGGGAGATTTCTATTTAGCTATTAATGCCCTTCACCTTTAGAGAAATTTACATTGCAGCTTGTTGTGATGTGTTTGTTTCAATTTCCTAGTTTTTATATTTGGGTGTTATTTACAGTGCAATTGTTGTTTGGCACTTTCCAATCTACCCTCATGCCATACCGAGTTGGTCTACCCCTACTTTTGTATTCACCCCCAAAGTTTCCTAAAATGATAAACCCCACCCTGTGTTCCAGCTCCTCACCTGTGAGTCACTGTTTCCCTGCCCAGCTCNCACTTGGCACAGAGCTAGCTGGGGAACCCTCTTGAGCACTGTGTCAGCAAGCTGGCTTGATAACGTATGTGCATGTAAAAAGTCTATCCTTTAAACTATCCCAATATATATTTCTGCTGCTGTTAGAGCTTGTAAGTGCCAATGGAAACATAAAGCATTTACTTATATTAGTGTAGTTTAGAAAAAGGAAAGGCAAGAAGGTCAGACAGGTTTTAAAAGCTGGACTTGAACAAATAGAAAATCAAGATCTAAGGATTGGGGATTTGTGCATCCTCTGTTGCTAAAGGCCACTCACGCATTTACATCTAAAGTCCTTTTGCACTTTCATTTCAGTGAATGCAAAAAAGAATTGGCCATTTACAGTGAGAGAAATTTAACCACATTTAGCTAAAAGCCCATGGCTTCAACAATGTTGGTTCTCTACATTTCCTCTTCAGTTAGTGGGGAAAAAAGGCTGAAACTTTGGAGATTTTTTTAATTTTAACTCATTATTAAGTCTATTATGTTATCTGGTGAATGACATTAATAATACCTATCTCTTCCCACTGATTACAAGAAGAGCTGTGAGCACATTCCAGCACCTGAATATCTAAAATTAGACAGATTCCACATTTAACTGTGAAAATGAAACCTGCTCAGTAGGACAGACTGCTTTTACAGCTTTAATCCTGAAATCGGGAAGTGTCAATCTTTTGGGAGGAGTGGGGTAGAACACAGACCAGAAACAAGATAACAGAAAATTAAGGGTCAACTGTATGTTTTAAGATTAAATATTTCTTGGTGTCTTCTGTGATGTATCTTCTCAATAATATGAGTTTATACATTTTTCCTTGCCTCTTTGCTAGCCACTGAGAAACCACAAAATGCTATCCCATCTAAACAGAACTATCTTTCATTGTCAGTAACATTTCTCTAAGTTTTGAGGTAGTAGGTAATCCCTAAAGGAGCGACAGTTACTTCAAATATTTTCTTTTTCTGGCCAATGGCACGACATGTGTGTGCTTATATAGCTCATTTTTATAACAGATGCTTACCGCCAGTAGCACTTTTTCCACATTCATCTTACATAGGTAGAGACATAATGTGGATTGTGATTAAACTGCAATGGTTGATTGAACTGTCTGTCTTCTGGGAAAAAAAAAAAATCTGATTTTAATGGGGAGTTACAGAGAGATGGTTCCCATTTGCTGCCTAAAATAATATTTCACTGTCTTGTTCTTGCAGATATTGCAGCATGCAGAATACAAAAATGAATCTACCCAGGTATTGCTCCTTTTGTGCCGAGGAAAGCTTTTTCATTCATACAGCTCTAGCTGGAATGACACATTTTGCAGAAACTGAACACCGAAAATATTTCTAAGTTAATTCTTAATGTGTAACCTGCTTCTGCTGTTGTTTTTAGTATTTGTCAAATCATTCTTCTATTTATTCATTTTTCCCTCCCTTCTCTCAAGTGATGCCTTGGACAGTCTGTGGGAAATGGAGATTTTATGTGTGTCTCTCCAGGCAATTCTAATAAAGACACAGCATATCAGCACACATTCAGCATATATTTTTTGAAATAGGGGTGAATTTTTAAAAACATAGGTGAATTTTTTAAAGAGAATTTCTGAAAGTATCAAGCAAACCTACCTGGTTCTAGGAGTGAGTATTGACAGCATGGGGGCCAAAGTGGTTTTCTCTTTGATTTTGCTAGTAAGTGGAGGGGCTTGAGGAGGCATAGCTGCTCCTACGAGTCAAAAACTGATTAAAAGTTTATTTTGACAATGGGGATTTGAAATTTGTATGAATTTTCGCAAACAGAAGACAAAAAATAAAAAATAACTGCTATTATAAAACATTTTAGAAATTAATGATTTGTAACACAATTAAAAAAAAAAAAAAAAGAAGGAAATACCGTGCTGCAATGCAAAAATAAAAAAAAATAATCCATTCAACTTGCTCATCTTTGCTAAGTCTATTGATGGAATATGGCTTTCCGTTTTCAGCTTTACATTTCATTATCATTGTGGATCAAATGCCAGATCCCAGAGAACCGTCAGAATTATCAAAGCATGAAAAAAATTGTATTTTCTTTAACCTTGAGAGGAAAAGATTGATCCCAATCTTCAAAATATAGATCATTAGAAAGATTAAGATAGCAACCTTCTTGTTTATTTAGAAAAAATTAGTAATTTTCACCAAAATATTAAATACTAGGAAAAATTACTGGTAAAGAATTTCCTCAACAATTTTCAAAGGACCTTTTTTACGAAGGGGACAGCATGCTGTAGAAGACAAGTTCTTTGAAAGAGGCTCAGCTAGCACTAGGGTTCCTGAGATTTTAGCTCTATTTCTCCATAGTTTTAGAAACAAAGTCCAGGCAATTCCAAACTCCATCAAATATAATTCAAAACCAACTTGTGTATGTTACTAAATTAAAGCTACATGAGATGTTTCAAGAGAAACATTTTCTGCTTGGTAGGCAAGTACTGTTATGCTCTCTCTGCTCCTTGGTGCAGAGGGATAATAAAACAGGAATAGATTTGCTGTCATATCTTCAGAATAATTTGCAATTAGTGCTTTAAAATAAAAAAGTGAGAAGAAGATGTATTAATTCTTTTATTTATAATCTATTCCATTTCTGCTTGCCTGAAGCATGCTTAATTTGATAGGCATCTTTTAATTTGTAATTAGTCTTTAGGAAGGACTATTTTCTGACACTTTAAGCAGTGCACTACTTATTAATTTGTGTTCTTTCATTTTATCTAGTGTTTATGCACTATAGACCAGATTCAGTACCCACTGAGAGGTAATTGTAAATTAGTTCAGCATTTAGCTCATTTGACTTTCTTATATTTTTGAACACATAAAACAAGATAAATTATAATTTAGTTTACATCCTATCATCTCAGCCTGGCTTGCACATGATTCTTACAGAGAGCAAAATATCTCTAGGAGTTACTTTTGCTCTATTAATGTAAAAAGCAGTGGCAGCCACATTTACCTTTTGGCAGCAGAGGAAACATGGCTATGACCAAATTCACATCAGTGACTGTGGCACTTTTGTGAGCCACAGCACTTTTGAGACTTCCTTGTCTTTGCTCTTGATATGCAAAACTAAATTAAGTAAATTTTATTTCAGGTAACTTATAGATGGTACTGCCTAAAGCTGAAAACATGCCATGAAAACAGTTAACTTCTTGTAGTGTTAATGTACTGCTTAGTCTACCTTAACATCTGGATATTAATTCTACTGGTTTAAATATCATCTAAACCCATTATGTGAGGTACTGTACTTTAAAAAGGGACCTTGCAGCAACCTTCCAGTACTTAAAGGGGTCATACAAGAGAGCTGGAGAGAGACTTTTAATAAAAGCATGTAGTGACAGGACAAGGAGGAATGGCCTTAAACTGAAGGAGAGTAAGTTTAGATCAGATATTAGGAAGAAGGTCTTTCCTGCAAGGGTGGTGAGACACTGGAACAGGTTTTGCAGAGAAGTTGTGGACTCCTCAGCCCTGGAGCTGTTCAAGACCAGGTTGGATGGGGCTCTGAACAACCTGGTGTACTGAAAGGTTTCCTGCCCACAACAGTGGGGGTTACTACAAGATGATCTTTAAAGTCCCTTCCAATCCAAACCATTATATGACTCTATATATGTACACAACATATTTAATAAATTATTCCTGTCCTAATAAATTGAGGATGCAAATTGCAGAAAAGGCACAGAGAAAAATTTCTTTAAGACAGAGCACAACACTTTGTGGCCTCAAACTGCTGGATTCAGTAGGCATTCTCTTTTTGAATAATCCAAGAGAATTCTAAATAGGATGGCTAAAAAGAGCGTGAAAGATCTCTCTTGACAAAAAAGCAGGATGGAGAAGGCAAATTGAAATGGATATGAGTTACACAGGGAAACATTTCATTTTGATCTAAGAAAGATTTTTTTTTAATACTGAAAACAACCTCCTCAGTGATTAGGTAGAGTCCCCATCTCTGAAGGTTTTCAAAACAGAGTACTAGATAATCTTGTTTAGGCTTCCTTTCCAAAAAACCAGAAATCCCCTGGGATGGACCAGATGGTCCCTTCAAAAAGTTCTATAATTTTTTTAAAAATATGTTTTAAAAGAAAGGTAGAAGGAGTGAAAGCAAAAAAAAATCTCTTTGAGGCACTTTCTTTTTTTTCTTTTTCAGTAGTATTTCCCAGTGATTTTTTCCAAGGTTTTCTCTAATTTTAACCTCTTTATCATAAATAAAGTGACTTGGGCAGCTCTTATTTAATATTTTATCTCAATGTAAAATTAGATTCTAAATTATTTCTTTGTACTATAGGCTTTATTGTTCTAAAATATTTCTTTATACTATATATTTTATGTCTATACATTCAAATCGTCATTTGGTTTCCTTGTGAATCATCTCTGAACCTTTTTGATTTCTCACATTTAATTTTTGACTAATTTTCTAAGTGTTCAATCTGCATGATCTTGTAGAAGGAGCTTGTACCTGGTATTGTAAGCCATAAGCTTTTTTTTTAATGGTCTGTAGTTGTGATTTCAATTAATTCTCCATTATGTCAAACACAGGAAAACTATGATGTAGGAATATGATGAAGGAATATAGCAGAAGAGAAGCATTGACCTAGGTGATTTGGTTGTCTTTTTTTTTTCCCCAACTTTTGTGTCAAATGCAAAAGCATTTCTAAATGTGTGTGGTTCCAGTATTAGGGAGCATAGGGAGAATTTTCTAATATCTCACACTATCTCCTATTTGCCAGCAAGACTTTTTTATTGCTGTTATTACATATATTATAGCTATTAATCATTACAACTTGAAATTTACGTGTGTAGCAATGCCTTATAAAACAAGTTCTTCAATGTATTTTTTCCCATTTTAATATGCTATTAAAAAATACACTGTTGAGGGCTGGACTAGGTATTGAACAACAGCCTGCAGATCTATAAGAACTTCAAGAGAGAATTTATTAAACTCAAAAGTATTGCAATTGTAAGATAAGACATAGCATAAACTGTTAGATATATAGCTTTGTATAAATACTACTAAGCTAAAATATCTGGTGATAGATAAGGAAATTTAGAGTTCAGGTTTTAAACAACCATTATTCACTTATGATCTTCATGCAAGGTTCTTTGGCAATTATTTAGCATAGAGAAATATCTTTAAAACTTCATATATTTTATATAGATTTCCTTGGTTTTAAAGCCTGAAGGGCTTTGAAATCACCTGATCTGACTTCCAGTATGACACAGGTCATTTCACTTCATTCACATATTTTTTAGTGAATAAAATGTCTACATTTCCATCTTCAGTAATTAGTTGTATGCCATATGAAGGAAACAAGAGAAACAGGAATTGGAATTCATAATTATTTTGAAAAATTAGGAAAATATATTGAAAAATTAAAAAATGAATATTCAGTTAAGTCAACTATGCATTTTCTATTTTGGTAAAAATTGATAACTACAGAAAGTTGAGCTATAGATAAACTGATTGGATGACAAATACATATAAATTACCTTGAAGTAAAAGATAATTGCAAAACTGGTCTCAAATCTACAGTAGCAGTATTATTCATAGAAAAACTACATGGGAAACCACATGGGATAAATAAACAAGAATGTCTTTATTCACTGCATTTGTGGTTTCATTTGGAGAACTACACTTGCTTTTGAAGACTTTGAAAGAATTCTGTGCTTGTAGCTCTGGTATTGTCACTGCACACAGCAGGCCACAGGCTTCCTACTGACTCTGCAAGGTCCCAGGACAAAGACTGCTGGTCTTGTTTGGCTTGCACATGTCCAGGACAGCCTGGCCTGGCCCCTTGTGTTCATCTGATTTACCAAAAAAAAAAGCACCTCTGTAACAACGAGACTGTTGCCTGAGTGGTTTCAGTTTCAGCATAGCTGTATTGTGCAGTAGAATGTCTTTCAATTTTACTGTATTTTTTTTTACTAGTACCTAGTAGTACCATGTAGTTGTCTTGTGTGGAATCAACTATGTATGTCTCTGTATTAAGACTATAGTACAGAAGGGTGAAGCCTTAGGATGGCAAATGAGGCATTCTTTGTATTCTAGATCTTATTTTAACCAAAAAATCCACAGCGTATGTATGAAGCTAAGAAGTTATTTTAGTCCTGATATTTAAATAGTCTAATGAAGAAAAATCATGTTAATAATCAAGTTAAAACTGTTGCACAACAACTTCCTTCCAGTGTTTTTTGAATCCTAAGGATGGCAGGTTTGGTATTTTTTGAGAAGATTTGCATATTCAGAAAATTTTACAGGGCATCATACAATGAAAGCATCAAGCATACCATGTGCTCGGTTACATATAAAAAAAGAATATCTCTGATAATCAAGCAGCAGAATCCTCTTTTCCACCAGATTCCAGTCCCAAATAAAAATCTTGGAAATAATTAATTCATGACACATGGCAGGCTAAATTCAACTTTTTAAAAGCAAGCAGGTCCACACACTGTGAATTGATCCTCCATGGAGATGAGATGTGTAGCCAGAGACATACCTGGCTATCCTTTATTTAGTGCTCTCCATAAATGATTTGTTTTTTGTTTTGTTTTTTTTTTAATAGATGACTGTTGGGATTTCTTTTATCTCTTTTCTGTATTTCAGCGTTTTTCCAAGACAACAAATTCTCAAAGAATTCATTAAATGAATTCAGCATTATTTGGTTCCAAGTTTTTTTCCACACCTTACATTAGATTATGAATGTTTTGTAATGGGAGGGAAAAAATGGAAAAATCATTGTGCTAACTCACTCTTCCTGGGTCTAAAAGATTATTCCCAAATATTATAATCCCTTTGGTCCTCAATCATATATGTTGTGATTATGACACATTATGAAAAAGTTAAGGGCAATAAACACAATCCCATGGAGCTGGAACAAAAAGGAACATTTATAAAAATTATATACTCCAAGGGTAGAAGAAGCCCACTGGTATAAAATCTGAGCAGTCCTTCCCCATCTGGAAAGAGAGAGTTAAAAACATATAGCCTGAATAAAACTTCACTGGAAGTTTTATTTCTGATTCTTCTTTGACAGCTACAAATCAGTTATTTTATCAAAGATAAACATCTGCCTTTACAGCCTATGGCTCCCTGGGCCTTTTCTGAATTGTAATTGAAATATTGCTACTGCTTTTAGTCCTCTGAGTTTTTAAAAAAATCTCCAGTTTCCTTCTGAGTTATTAAAAAATAAAATTAGTGGTTTGGAGATAATTCAACTATTCAGTTCATCATAAGAAATTTATAGTTCAGATGGTAAAACCAATTGTGTTACTATCACAGTAAATTGCTACTTCTCTTGAGAGTCATGGACATGAGTTGTCTAGATCTGTCAATTT
The DNA here is from genome assembly GCA_013400255.1 of Sitta europaea. Classification (NCBI taxonomy): domain Eukaryota; kingdom Metazoa; phylum Chordata; class Aves; order Passeriformes; family Sittidae; genus Sitta; species Sitta europaea. The sequence continues at coordinate 135,744 of VXBS01001502.1, forward strand.
CTCTATCTATGCTTAGTTAATTTTAGCAGATGCTGTTTCATATGTTCTGTTAGTACAGATGGTGAAATTTTTATTTCATGTAAGAGGCAATTTTGTTTCTTCTTTTATTTCTGCTTCTTTTTTTTCCTTCAGACAAGAGCTGAAACAGATGAAAGAAAATTTTCATGTAAGTTTATCTCCTAGTAGAGGTTCTACACACAAAAATATAGATACAAATTATCACAACAGAAGTTTTTTTTATTTCTAGTAAAACTGGAGTAAGTGTTTCAGTGTTGGTTTGGGGTTTTTTGTTTGTTTCTGGGGATTTTGTTTTCTTTTGCTGTTTGTTTTTGTTTTGGGGTTTTTTTTTTGGGTGGGGGGATTGGGGTGTTTTGAGGGTTTTTTTGTTCTTTGGTTGGTTTGGGATTTGTTTGGGGTTTTTTGGGTTTTTTGGTTTTTTTGCATTGTGGGGTTTTTTTGATGCTTCTAGCAGATGATCTATCTATTATTACCATAACTCAGTGGTATACTATAAAAACAAATATAAGGTTGCATGGACTGATTTACCATGTTGGGGTCTTCTCATAGTTATGTCCAATGAAACTGAAAACAAACACAAAGAGAAGACACTTCCGCCACACTTTTATATTTGGATTAAATGCCCTACTCAATAAAAAAGTACAAACATTTAACCATTGAAAAACTTGAAGTATTCTTCGCTTTTGTCCCACCTTTCCTTGTAATAATGAAAAGTTAAGCCTGATATAAAATTTGATCTTCTCTATCTGCCACTGACACATATTAAAAAATCACCTCGTGCAGACTTCTGCTGGAGTCCTCCTGCAGTGCTTAACTTACTGACCTTACAGCCTGTGCAAACGTCCCTTAGGCAATGCCACCACCTCTGCCTGCCCAAGGCTCATAGAAAGGCACCAAACACTCCATGCTCTGTGCTGGATGGCTGTGTCCTCCTTGCAAAATTTAATGGGAGTTCAATAGGTGTCTGATTTCCTGGGGTAGCTGCTTCCACTGCTGCTGGGATCCATGCCCTGTGGCACATCACTGCCAGCATTGAGCCATCCCACATTCAAGAGAGTTTTTGGAAATCTTCCACCTCAACTGCTGCACAAATTGCTGCCCTGTTTGCTGTGCTCCCAGCTGGCTATGCTTTCCCTGGTGCCAGCTGAAGAGGTACTTGACAATTCCCAAATCTAAATTAAGGATTTTAATACTGCTGAAGACAGCAGATGTAAGCACCTTTTCAAGAAGAATTAGCTCCCAGGGGCTGTTAGAAACTGCTAGAGTTTCTAGGAATAAACATGTCTCTTAGCTACCTGTGTGAGCAGCAGCAGCACCCTTTGGGAGGGAGAGCCCAAAAATCACTTCATGAATTCCTGCATCCCTTTGCTGCTTACATTTGCACTGACCTTCTCTGAAGTGTCCTAGACTACTCACTGAGTCCATCTTCATTTCAGAATCTTTTCTCTTTATGTCTGTCTGATGCTGTTGAAGAATGGGATATATGTTTAATCAGTAAACATTAACACAAGGTATGTGCCTATTTTGTGTCTGCTGTTTGCTTCCACTCGGCACTTCATCTCCTGTGCATCGTGCTGCAATTTGTGCCAAAGCTTCTTATACTAGGACCAATGAAGTGTAGTCAATGTAGTTGAAAAATCTCATTAATGCTGATGGAATCAAAGCATCCAAAACCATTCTGGCAACAATTCTGATATGTAAAGGAAACATACATGAAGGCTCTGAGACCACCAAGAAGCAGTTTATATAAGCTGTTTGTAGTGTGGTGACACCTTTTTCTTAAATTTAAAGTGAAGGATTTAACAAGATTCTACAATCATCAAAATAAATAATAATTTATTATTAATTAATTTATTATTTATTATTAATTTATTTAAGTTTAAAGGTTTAGGTAAAAAAATACCATATGAAATGAACAATTATTTTATTTCCTTTAGATAAATCAGGACAAAGAATTACTATTCCAGAAATTACTTTCTTTTAATTTTTACTTCACATAACAAACTATCATTGTTTTCTAAAATATAAAAAATTATGATGATGCCATAATAATTAATGTATTTATCTTAACAAGGCAAAAAACTTCAACTTTGTTTAAAACTCTCTAAACTTCACATAAACATCATACCTTTGAAAGAAAGTTTTATCAGCTACAAAGCATTACAGAATTTGACATTTGCTGTTATTTCAACTCACAATGCCATGATGTAACTGGGATACTTCATATGTAGAGATATAAATTTAATTGATAATACCTTTTCTTCTTGATTTATTCTTTTTCAGAGAAAAGAAACCAGTTTGTGTGTCAGGAATTTCCTTAGAAATTAAAGCTTTCTTGTATAGATACACTTTGTATGTCCAGATGGAGGAAAAAACCCCAACACCCCACAAAATTTGACTCCTTGAAGGTCTGAGAAGTTTTTAGTGGAATAGGGTAGAATTGCAGAATTGCTAGATTTTATCAGTGCATTGGAGAAAGCACCATGCTTTCAAGAAAATTTATTTCTTCTCTTTTAAAAGAATACAGTGGTTCATGAGAAGTACCTTGCCTGAAGGGCACAGATCAAGTGGCTCTATTCCAAGCTACTAATTTTCAGAATGATGAACATTGACATTTATTCAGTGAAACCAGCTGCTCACAATTTACCTAAAAGCAACTTTATTCCTTGATATACTTTTTTTAGGCTCAGTTCCATCAGTCATGTATTGGTGAAATGACAGATTTCTCTTCAGAGCTATAGGACACAAGGCAATGATCCAGTTTTGCCAAGATTAGCAGTTTTTTAAAATAAAAGTTTTGCAAAATTTTACTTTGAAATAATGACATTAAGACACAATTTGTATTGTTTATTTGTACTTTAAAATTACAAATGCTTTTTTTGAGTACCATATGTTCTAAATACTGAACCTGCTTAGTCAAGACAAATGCTTCAAATTAATCTTCTTGAACTCTGGTTCTGTGGCCGCTTCCCTGGGCAGCTCATTTCAGTGCCCAGAAACCCTCTGGGTGAAGAAGATTTTTCTAATATCCATCCTAACCCTCTCCTGACACACTCCAGGCCATTTCCTCAGTCCTGTCACTGGTCACCACAGAGAAGAGATCAGTGCCTGCCTCTCCCCTTCCCTTCATGAGGAAGGTGTAACTGCAATGAGGTCTCCACTCAGCCTCCTCCTCTCCAGTCTGAACAGACCCAGTGACCTCAGCTGCTCTTCATTCAGCTTCCCCTCCAGGCCCTTCACCATCCTTGTGCCCTCTCTGTGCCCTCATCCTGTTTGGATGCTCTCTAAGAGCTTATCTTTCTTATGTTGTGGTGAATTTGAATGAAAGTATATTCAATATCTCAACATGAATAAAAGTTTCTAAACCATTTTGGAAATGTATGGGATGTAGGAAATCAATGGTGTTTCATTATTTTACATCAGATGAGTATCTAGTTCTTATGTATTGATAACCACAGCCTGAAGAGTTTCACTTTGCTTTAAAAAAATATACATACATTATTATGAAATTAGCTTATTATGGTTGTATACTGCCTCTAAAAACATCCAATACACTTTTCCATAATTCACATGCCCAATTTAAAGCTAATTTGAAGCCACAAACATTTCAGATATGCAGATAGACATACATGCATGAACATTCTATATTATAAAAAAAGCTTTTCTTTGCCATGAAAGAATAGATGAATAATTTTCTTTTAAATCCCAAATAGTATTCTGATGAGTTTCAATTTCCCCATGAATAAGAGTATAGGAGACCTGTGTAGGAGATCTGCTAAGCTCTGAGTTAAATGTATAAATATAATACACCTAAGCAAGATGCACACCAATAGTGGGAAATTAAGCATTGAAAGATTGAAATAATTTTCTTTTGGAAGGAGTTGTGGGGATTTCTGTTTTCTTGCTGTTTTTCTGCATTAAAGATGTTTACTACTTTACTGCACTAGTAAAATTATTCCTTGTTGAAAGAAAAGCACTACAAGAAGTTTGAATCCCTATGTTCTTGACTTTCTAAATAGTTCTTCTGAATTTTTCATGAGCTGTGATTTCTAATGCAATTACAATAACATTAAAAAAGCTATTTTTTATGAATTATAAGAAGATTCCTTTTCAAACATTTGAAAATGGAAGCTATTTTAATGTGTAAACAAGAGTCTGAAACACACTGAATGATCTTCCAACTGTATCTAACAAGGTCTTCATAGGGATAATCTTCCTGGTGACTTTTTCTTTTCATAAAACCATTTCTTCAGGAAGAAATGACATTATAATAAGCACTTGAAAAAGCTATTATAAGTATATTTAGCTATACTGCTATTACGTATATAATAAAACAAAAACATTAAATTACTTTAAGCATTCAGTTCAAGAAAAGCTTTATACTATGTAAACCTTTATAACATTTTTTATTTCTGTGAGGTCCATTCTACTGACATTTTATTTCCCCTGTTTTCCAACATGGCATAATTTTTTTAAACACTGATGTTCATATAGCAGTCATCCCTAGGCATGCATTCTAGTTCTCCCGCTGCTTGCAAAAGACTCAATTTGCACTCCTCTCATTTGGAGAGGACGACTTTATCACCAAGCAGTGATGTATTCTGATTGTCTTCGTCCATTACCTTTTCCTTTGAAGCTGAGCCACTGAACATACAAGCAGGAGTCTCCATATTAAATCACAGAAAAAAGAGACCTTGATTCGCATCTAGTGATTAGGGCACTTGAAATTGAAGCTCATTCATTTAAAGCAGGTGTCCAAGTGACACTTATCTCCCACTGTAGGTAGCTATTTTTAACAATGATTCATTTACCCAAGGACATTTTGTTCTTCCATTCACATAATGGAAAATGTTACAAATATCAAGCATACAGTCAGAATGGTTCAGCTTCATGGTAGTCTCATGATATTGAAAGGTTAAAACACTAAAACTACTGGTATGCATGTCTCCCTTGGTTCTTCATGGAGGTTATAATTTCATTGCAAATGTAGCTATTCTATCTACAAAATTCCCAGGAAGTAGCTAATTTTTCCTAAAGAATAAGACTGACACATATGATAAATAAGGGCACCCTGCATTAGAAAAGGCATCAGTCTCTACCAGTGGCTGCTGAAACACAAGTTTGTGTTTCTAGGACAGCAAACACTGTCTCCAGTATCAACAGCATCACATAAAGGAGTTGATCACAAGCACAAAAAGCAACTGTAAATATACTTCCATACTCCTTGAGCATGTCTTCCCCACTTCCTTGGAAACACAGAAGTTTCTGAAGTTGGCTGGCTGAACATTTCATTGGTATAGATATTTGACACGGTGTGACTGCATGACACAGACACCTACCCTGGGTTCATCGGTCTGGTGAGATTCTAGCATCTAAGATATTATTATTAAGATAATTTTGTGGAATGAAAGCAGAATCTTGGGTAGGCTATCTAGAGGATAACTCACAGCACTCACACTGTATTAGTCAGAAACCAATGAATTTAAGCAAGCAGAATGGCTATGTATAATTTTTTTGTAACTCCAGGCCAAAATTACAGAATATAATGCTAGGGAAAGAAATAAGAAACAGGAATGAGTCCTAATGTAAATGCATCACATTTTCTGTTGGAGTTGTGAGAAATGCTAAACAGCTTGATTGACTGAGATTTCAAGAGTGGAAAATTTACAAAAATGGCAATGGGACATCTACTATTAACTATTACATGGGGTCATTACTTTCCATGCTAAAAAAGCAAAAGGGAATAGAATCACAGAATACCTTGTGTTTGAAAGAACTCATAAGTGTCAACAAAATCCAGCTTCTGGCCCTTCACAAGACAGTCCCAAGAGTTACACCACGTGCCTGAGAGCATTTCCCAAAAAATTCTTGAACACTGTTGAAGCTGATGCTTTGATCATTTACCTGAGGAGCCTGTTCCAGTGCCCAAACACCCTCTGGGAGAACCTTTTTCTAAAATCCAACCTAAACCTCCTCTGACACAGTTTCACACCATTCCCTTGGGTCCTGTCACTGCTCACAACAGAGAAAAGATTAGTGTCTGCCCCTCTTCTTCCCCTCATGAGGAAGTTGTAACTGCAATGAGGTCTCCACTCAGTCTTTTCTTCTCCAGGCTGAGCAAATCAAGTGGCAAGTAGTAGCAAAAGGTATATATGGAGCAGCCTCAATACAGAAAGAACTGTTTGTATGTCCTCACCTACCCTTAAACAGCATACTTTTCCCACATACTTTATCTTCAGTGATACCCCACATCTTCTTAAGATTCTAAGATCTTTAAACTTCTTTATTCAGTTTGGGATGCTGTGAGAACTGTGATTGTATTCTTTCACATGTTTCTAAATAATGTAACTCTAATGACCTCCAGGCTATACCACCCTCTGCCCACTCATCTAACCCCCTTATTAGCCTAGACTTAGGTGCTCTCAGACACTTCACCTTAAGCTGCCCATCCCATCCATAGCTATTTCCTTGCACTGCTGGTAGTTTTCCAAGTCATAAGTACAATCTACCACAGTCTCTAGTTTTACATTTGCTTCACTTTTATCTAATCCATGGTGTTCCCACAGACCAAAGACTTTGCCTTCTCCTTCCCTCTATTCCTGGTCGTAAAAGTACCCACTCCAAACTCAAAGAGAAAAGTTGTGTAATTTTCTTAATTTTACACTGGGAAAGAATGAAAATGAAGATTTTTATTTCACAGTTCTTTCAAGGAGCATTACTCTCATCGGAGGAAAGGAACCTTTGATTCTGTGCTGATAAAAGTCCTGAAATTTGGTTAATGAATTTGGAATTTAAAAGAATTAAAAATAAATCCCATTATTTTCTTGACTAATATCCTTACTTTCATATTACTGAAAATGTTACTGCTGTACTGTAGCACATTTTAAAAAGGTCACATAGAGTTGCCTAAAGTTCAGATGAAATCCTTTAAACTGTGGACAACACTGAGAAGGTCTTTGCACCCATGAGAAAGGGAGATTAAACACCAGACTCTGTAGCCAACAAAATATGATTCTACTAATCACTAGAGGCCACTACCTTTTAAATGACTTAGCAGTTCAAGCCCCTGGTCTTGTCAAGGATTGTCTTGACTGTTGGTCTTTTTAAGCTGTGACTGCAAAAATTTCTGGAGAGGGTCAGGAGGGCTGTGTCCTTCAAATGAACACTGATCCCACAGTATCTTATTTCCTATTAGATAGCAATGCATCATTTTGCTTCCCTTTGTTCTTGATTCTGCAGTGGAAGGACTCAACCATATGTGTCAGCGGTCTAATAAAATCAATTAGTAAGCAAACTAATTAACTTGAGAGTAAAAGAGGAAAGAAAGAGTTTCCAAGCAGATTTTGTAACAACACCAAAGAAAAATTCTTTGGTGGACCTGAGAATGGGGAGATAAAAACCCACTGCCTTCACCATCAAACTCCACCCACAGGACAGTTCTAGGTACTAATGACTGAATGCATTGACCTGAATGATAACTGATCCCATTGACCTGCAGAGGGGGTTGTGGAAGGGAAAAACACAACATAAAGGGAAGGTTTAGGTACTATACAGTCTGTGTACAACAATTCTAACTGCATAATTCATGGAAATTATTAATAAGTGGATAATTGGACTGCATATGTTAGGATCATTATTACTGACTATGATTGTATTGCAATTACATTGTCAAGAAATTAATAAGAGAAATAATCAATTCATATTTTCACATATAGGATCATTTCCCTTTCTCAACTTTTACAGCATAAGTTGTTGGGGTTTTTTTAATAACAATTTTTTACAAATTATATATTTATGTAAATAGGTGTGGGAGCTCTATTCTAGGCTGAAGTGAATGCTGTCAACATGTGATAACCACGCTCTGAACATTTGTGCCAGTCTGAACAAGGCAAATATGTAAGGCTGATAAATTCAAAACAGTTGCAAGGAAGAAGCAGGCACAAGTTACACAGGCTTTTGAAGAGGTAAGTATCAAGAAAAAGGATTGGAAAACCTAGCCAAACTGGCATAATTTCCCAAACTCATCTCACTGGTTGTGGTATCAGGAACAGAATAGTGGGCTAGATTAGTCGAACTGGTCAGACTCAAAAATATTCCTAATGTCATTTTGTATCAGCCTTTCAAGGATGATTTCAATCAAAGCTTTATAATGTGTAAAAAGAGTAACAACAAAAGTAGTTCACTGTGTAGAGCTGTTTGGCATTCCTAGCCTATTAGACAAAGTTCTGCTCTTGGCAGAACCAGAGAAATAAATTGATAAAATAATTACAGGAACTCTGTATGCAAAAATCTCAGTGGTGTGAAGACTGGATTCCTACTTTAAACAACATTAAAAGAGTCGTGAAAAAATACAGACCTGTGGTAGGGTCTACATCTCTGCCTACAGAGTCAGTTTGGTGTTTAGGTATTCACCTTCCTTGGCAGCTTGTCACTCAGTTTTCAGAATTACAAGAGTGTACAAATAGCAAAGCTGTGGAAGATGAACAATTGGCTTTATAACTAACAAAACCCCACCCTCCAGTAACACAGTAAATGTATACTAAGAATTCAAATTCTGTCTAATAACCACAATTTGACACTAGAAGTGATTGGCAAAGCTTTAGAACCTTATAGTTACTCTTGATATATGGACTAGTAATTAATTATTTTGAGAAAATAACTGTATTTTAATTGTGTAACCCCAAATTGTGTAAATGTGGTTATAACAGCATTTACTTTAACTGAATTCAACAAAAACCTGTATTTATTGATTGAATGACATTTATATACAGGTTGGTATCTATCATATGGTGGCTAAATTATTAAGAAGGATGACAATTAAGTAATTTAAATATATTAATAATAATTTTATGCTAAAATATAGTCTCCTATTTAAATTTGATAAAAAAACAGTTTGCTCATGATCCTCCTAGCTGTGACAAACCAAATATTTTCTTGAGACATTTCTATGATTACAAAATTGATTTGTTCTGAGATACTTCTGTGCAATGATCACAAGCAACACCTCAGGTGTTAATTTTTACTTGTTTTAAAAGGTCCAGTCTGTTGTTAACCTTTAACAATGTTTCTGAAAAGGACTTTATTATATTTTTTAGTTAATAATTTAATTTTCCTGATGTGCAGATGAAAATTATTAACTCAATTTGTCATGCAATATACTTGACTGTTGATTAGAATGTTGATTAGGTATTTGATTGGTGATTCAGATACTTCAATTAATTTCACACATTAAAAGAATTTACACATAGAAAGAACCATCTGACAAAGTTGTTAGAATGCCTCCATATTTTAATAGATCTTTAATAATAGCAGAAATTCAGTGACAGACTAATTATGCAACTTGATAGAGAATGTAGGCATTGTTGAATTTCTCCTAAATCTATTTAGCACCTGACTGAAAATATATTTTTTCTCTTTTTTTTTTTTTTTTTTTTTTTTCTTTTTTCTTTTTTCTTTTTTTTGGTTAGGTTTCTTCCCTGTAGAGCACNCCTTTCTGAGGTTTCTAGGAGATATTCTACATAAAGAAATTAATATTTTCTGTAGTCATTCAGAAAATATATTAATTTCACACAGTTTCAGCATATAATGCCACAATGCAAATACTGTTGTTACTTAATAAGTAACCTTGTTAAGAACAATAATGCTATGAAAACAATAGCAGCTAATGAAGCAAAAATGTTTGAATAACAACTTTTATTTGCCTGGAATCCAAGAGAATTGATGTTAATATTATAACAGTAGAAAACGGATGCTTAGGGATTTTGAAAATGTTGTGCAGCACTAACTCTTGAGAACTCCATTCTTCACGCTATACAAAATTTGCATCTCTTCTGTGGATTGGTTGTTTTGTTTCCTGTGGGATTTTATATTACATATTGTCAAATAGGGATTTTTTTTTCTTTGTTTGTCTTCCTTTTTTCTTTTTCCCCAGCAAGTGCAGATATGTATGCAACATATATAGATATTACACATATTGATAAAATACTTCAAATGTAAGATAATGCAGCTGAGTATTTTTTTAGTCTATGCCCACAAATTCCAGCAAGACCAACATTGCATCTTCTTTAGGTTGTCAGGAAAATATTTGTACCTGGTATTTCACTATTTATACATAACAAAAGCAATTTTTAGAAAAATGATATGGGAATACAGCTGTACCTTGCCATGAATAAGACTTAAAACATATTTGATTTTTGGCATTTATAAAGAGAAATCATAATCTTTTCATAATATTTCATAATCTTTTCATGACATTTTCATTTCATACTATAATTTAGACTTTTTTAAAACAACCTTCAGCTGCTGCCCCTGAAAGCAGTCTGGTATATCTTGGAGAAGAAAAGGGACAATACTGTTGTATTTTTATATAGAAGAAGCAACTGATTATTTAAAATGCTTTTTTACTCACTCAAAAACTCTTTTACACTGGACTATTATTTTAGAATAAATAAAAATAATTAGGGTGCAATAAACATTAACTTATTTCCCTTGGAAATCATTTGGAAGGAATTTACTCTTGACACTATTTATGATGACATAAAAATGTCAGAAAATAGTTTTTAGTATATTAATACCTCTGGTAACAAGATGTTGTTTTTTTTAAATCACAACCTGCAAGATTGAGAACTTCAGTTACAAAGTGGTGCTGAAATTTCTCTCAATATCCACTAAACCAAGTGACAGTAGTTCACAACCTGATCTACTTGAGTTAATTATAGATGCCCTCCTGTATATGATAGGAATGGCATGACAACTCAAAGCATTCATAACCTTGTCTGTTGTTAAGCGAATTGGGAAGAACAAGGTTAGCAACATTCCAGAAACAGCAGGATGATAATAATGCCATGCTAAAGAAGACTGAAACAGAGATTCAGCAAAGGAATCTTTATCTTTAAAATATGTATGCAGATTAAACAGACAATTTTCTGTAATTTACTTACCTACTGCATATTATCATTATATCTTCCTAGATAAAGAGAGAAGCATGAATTATGGAGATTTTTGATTGTGTTATCAAGCACTCTTATACTTTGCTAATAAGAGCTTGGTGGTTTGCTCTTTGATAATAACTGCTCTTTGATAATAACTGCTTGGTGGTTTGCTCTTTGGGAGAAATGCCAGACAAATTTCCCCACCCAAATTAAAATTTGTTGAAGGAATAAATAAGAAGTTTTTCAAACAAAAGAGTGTTTTTTTCTAAAAGAAAAAAAGTATAAAATTGTAGCTAATATATAGCTTTTATATATTAGGAATTCTTTTTTAAGAATTTACATTTAGTAAAAATTGTTTTCACAAAGCTGTAATTTGATTTTTTTTTTACAATAACCAAGATTTTTGCCTTAGTCTTGGTATTCAAAAGGCATCAGTCACTCCAAGCAAGAAACGTTATTTCACAACTTTCTCAGCGCCTGAGGAATGCTGAACCTCTTACCTTAGCTAGAGTGCCCAGAATAAAACTACATTTCTGATGATATAGGACTTTGAAACAAATTGGCCTCAAGCACTCTTCTTACCTCAAAAGTGAAAAGAAAGCAAGTAGAAGGAGTTTGCCTGATAGCTGTCAAGAACAAAAATTGGATTCTTAATTGGATTTTTTTCTTGAGCGGAAAATAAATTAAATACAGTGTTTAAGAAGACACTAGTTATTTCCACCAAACTATCTCTTACTATAATCCTGAAACTGAAGAGCCCTTTGCAGAAATCCAAGTTCCTTTAACCTGTGGTCTGTCAAACCAAGTTCTCTTTGGTAATGTTATTGGCATTATTCTTATCTTTAATATCGACAAGGATTTTGCTAGTTTACATTCACGGAAATTGAAGAGAAACACAGAAAAAGAGAGAGAATGTATTGTCGAAGGAGAGGAAAACCCAAAACATTGGCTGAACTTGTCTCTCCTTTGCTAGTGTGACTCTATAGACTAGGGATAAAGAATGTCAGCTCACAGAAAAAGTCCCAGATTTCCAGCCTGGATCCCACTTGCCATTAGTTTGTCATTAATTCTTAAGGTAAAAAAACCTAACAAACAAATCCAATAAGATGGTTCAGATCTATCCTGATTTATTCTTTATGTGTCAGTCCAACATGTCTGTTAATGGATGGTACATATTCCTCAACAGCAGAAATGCCAGTCTCAGAGTAGCAAAGAGTTTCAACTTTTATACAACCTTAGTAATCTTAGTTGCGCCTCATCCAACTTGTTTAGAAATCAACAATAAATATGCATTTTTCTACTCACTTTAGATAGCGATGATCATGCCCTGCATATGTAAATTATGTAATCCTACTTACCTCCAACTTTAATACGTACACAACTGAGTCAGTTTTTTCAGTTATTTGAAAACAAAAACTAATAAAAATGTAAAGAGATATTTATTATACCAAAACAGAGATTTAACTGGTGATGAACACAGACATAAAAAAATAATAATAAAGCTATTCATAACTTTTATATAACATTTGCCACAAAATATGAATTCAGAAGTGTTACTTTAGCATACAGGTGGAGTTGCAATATAGAGTAGCATAAGATCGATTGCCTGTGTGACTTAATTTTCCTACCAAGTTGGAAATAGCTGGTTTCTGGAACATCAGCCTTTAGATAATGATAATGATGAGGAAGATAAAGAAAAGAATTGTGTAAATCCAAGGCCTTGATCTACTGGGAGTAGACCCTAGGCATTTTCTGTATATATTTCTCTATGGTATAAAGCTTCTTAACAATCCTGGAAGTGTGAAACTCC
>VXBS01001502.1:150693-176245 GCA_013400255.1 Sitta europaea
CAACAATTACATTTAAATACTCTCTATTACTTGAAAAGTTTGGCACTGAACTCTAGTTCTGGGCAATGCTGACCACTCATTTACCATCACTGGTCATATAGAGTAGGTTTTATCACTTTGCAACTGTGATAACAACTTAGATGTATACATTATAGACTGTGGAGGCAGAGCCAATGGAGTTTAGAGGACAGTTCAGTGTCCAAATTTAAATGTGTCATCTAGTACCCCAGCGCAGATTTCCCCATTCCTGAAAGATAAAGATAGCCTATATTAACCAGCTTCATGAAGCTGTCCTGGATACTTAATGAAATGCCAGATGTGCGAAGTTGTCTTTGTGCAGGCAACTAAAGGAAGTCCAGAGAATTCCACTGATCACATTTATTGAAACTAGATCTTCACTGCTTGTACAGTCATTTCAGCTCTCATAAATAGATTTTGATGCCAATATCTCAATCTGTTTGGCAGGTCACTTCCAGAGTGAGAGATCTCTCTTTAATTGGTCAGACCTGAGAGTACAAAACTAATAACCTCTAGCCATAAATACACATTTGACCAGAATCTCTCAGTCTTCATTCACTCTTCAAATATTAAAATAATAAAGAATTAAATAAATTGAATACATATATATGTACCATATTGCAGTATAAAGTATTCTTAAATATGAAAGTCCATGTCTCCATTCTGATTGTGAGTTATTCCTTTTACTTCATCAGTTTTCAATTGCTAATATTCTTTTCCATTGCTGTTGTGACACTTGCTTTGCAGAAAAAGTGGTTAAGGCTACCCCAGCAGAAAGAATGATCCATAAATTTTTTATTGATTGTGAGGATTGCAAAGATGTTCAGTGATAAATAAAACCCCCTGTAATTCAGTGCCTGTATTTCAGTGATTTATTACACTTTAGCAAATGCAAAAATTATGAGAGCAGGTGAAATTGTCTAAGAATCAGAAATGCCCTGGTACAGAGTTATCCACATTTGTGAAGAAAGTTCTTTATGACTATTTTTCTATTATTTTTGACTTTGAGAACTCATTTTGAATTTAGTAGAAAGACTAATTTATATTTGGAAAAGTTTTATATTTATTAGTGAGCATAACTTTTTTAAGCCATGTATGTTTTGGGGATTTTTTTGTGATTTCAAAATGTGATTATTCCCTTGCCATAGCTGTAGGAAAATACTGTTTTGATACTCTAAGCTGAACTTCTAATTCGGTTTAGAAAAGTAGAGAACAGATTTTTTTTTTTCCCCAAACATATTCCATTTCTGTATTGGATTCATCTTGAGTCTTCAGCTTTCTGTACAAATGGAGAGATTACAACTATGCTTGAAGGAAAGGATTTAAATTCCAAGCAGCTATGATTGACCATTAATCTGAAAAAAAATGAAAAGACATTCTACAGGGGGGAAGTAAAGCTTACAAAGGGTGGTAAAAATCAATTGAATATTATGGGGAAAAAAGTGTTTAGGTAATAGTTTTTCAGAGAAGGGTTTGTGGGTTATGATAAGTGACAAGATGGACACGACAGAGAAATGTGCATGCTGTGGATTAAAAAAATTTAAATTCACCAAACCATAAAATAATCGACATCAAAAAACCTAAAAATAGTCCTCATTGTATGCAATGGAAGAATAATAGGATAAAATCTATATTCCTGGCTCATTTCAGCACAGGGGTTGGAGCTGGGTCTTTGATTCATTTGGGTTATGAGCCTTGAGAATCTGGGATATAATGAACAGATCCAGAAAACTGAGTGATTTATCCCAGGTAAAAAAACAAAAACAAAACAAAACAAAACAAAACAAAAACAAAAAAAAAACAAACCAAAAAACAAAAGAAAAACAAAAGAAAAACAAAAACAAAAAAACCCCAACAACAACAAAAAAAACCCCCAAACAAATCTAGGGTCTGAATTCATTCAGAGAAAGACTTTAAAGAAATGGAAAAATGTGTTCTGCTCTCTGCATATGCACAACTTAGAAGAGGAAGCAATGAATTACACTACAGCACAAAGACTTCATTTTGAATGCCTCTGTAACAATGAAGCACTATCTCCTTCATAGGCAGTCTTTAAGAACTACCAAACAATTTAATCTCTCCCAAGGAATGCCTAAGTTATAACTTTTCCTGTAGGTGACATGGAGATGAACTCTCTGCTTTAAATTGCTCTATGTTATTTCTAAAGTGAAATGACAAGATGACTCTTATTAGCTTGTTCTCTCTCTGCCAGCTTTTTCTGTTCTGAGTCCTAGATACTGACTCCATGAAATTTTCCTCAGCTTTTCAAAGAAGAAAGAGCATCTTTGCTTACAGAAACCAGGATGCTTCCTGGAGTAACCACATACAGGGCAAAGTAGTTTCCTGTTGATGGGATTAATTTGTTTTCATGTAAGTATTGAAAAGCAGCCACTTCAAATTAAAGTAGTCACTTCTGCTTATTATTGCAGACATTGAAGGTAAATCCACATCTCCACAGGGCAATTCACCCCATTTTAAAATGGAAAGAGAGAGTAAGCATAATCTAAACACTTGAGATGGCAAAATATAGGAGGTGAGCAGAGGACAGGAATCAATATTTATAAATTAAGTAGGGATAGATGGAGTTATTGACTGTCTCAAGTTAAGCAAAATACTGGATGTCCAGATGAAGCCTTAAAGTTCTAGGGATTCTTGACATTCACAGAGCACTTTCCTCATGGAAAAGTGAGCTACAGAAATATTATGAATTTTCAAATGTCATCTCGTTCTGCTCACTGCTGAAAGAAATCTGAAACTGGCAGCCAAATATTCATCTACAGACAATGTAATTCCATGGAATTTAATGGTTGTTCATTGATAATAGCAGAGGAGCAGCTTTGTTCGGATAATTTTTTCTATATTGTAATATTGATTTAGCTTAAATTATGTAATCATTTGAATATGTCTAAATATGTAGTCTTAATTAGCATTTTAGTGGGTTATGTTAATGAAAAGGAATATTAAAGTATTGCGTGTGGGTTAATTGTACTGGAGTTATGTTGAAATAATTCAGAGCTTTGTCATATAACATTTATTTTAAAGACACAGTTTAAGATGTGTCTTTACATCTTCATTCTTTGCACACAGATACCACTGTATTGAGCAACAGAAAATAAATATTATTAGCTGATACCCGTTAGCTCCCCTTTCTATGAAACAGTGTTAAAAGGATGTCATTCCATTCCTCTACAGTTTATTTCATGACCAGTTTCAATTGTTTTTAGCCTTAAGAGAAAATTCTTGCAAAATTTGATATTCCAAAGAAACATGGAATCTAGTCAAGAAAAGCTACATTTCATCACCTTTTTAATCTCCCAGGCAATACAAGTGTACCTCCTGCTGAGTATTTACTAGTACACTTTAAAAACAGATAGTCTTTTAGGTTCTACAGATGTAAAATTCCTCTGCTCACTGCCTTGCTGTTTTAGCTTGTTCATTGTTTTCCCTTATGCTTTTTTCCAATCCACTGTTATTCATAATGCAATAACTGAGAAGTGTGCAATGTTGAAAATTTGCAACACTTTGCTAGCTCTTTTCCATGGATACTCAAGCAAAAATAATTTGTGGTAGATATCGACAGTTGTCACTCCACCAAGATGAGAGTATCTGAGCCTTCCAATCGTAGCAATAGATTTTCTTTAGTCCTGCTTGTTGCTATTATTTCTTCTCTTTCACATCCTTTATATTTATTTAAGATCGAATTTTTATTTTTTCCTGTTGTAGCATAGCATTGAATTCTGAACATAATGTTGAAATTCTGGTTTAGATCATATTCTATAATCTGATATATGACATTGTTGTTATATTTTTTGTGACTATTCCCCCACTGTGCTGAAGTCACCAAGTGAAGGGAAATTTCATGATCTCAAAAAATGAAGATTCCACTGTAAAATATTTCTGACATACTTCATCTCTAAGTATATTTAAGTTTATCCTTGACTCAGTTGATTGTGTTGCAGCTCTAGGCCAAAGATCGTAGTAGAAGTTTGAATTTTTCCCACAAAAACACATCCTGTGCTTGGTTTTATCTGGTAAAAATTTTCATTAACTTTTTCTAACCTTAAGTCATAGAATGAAGTAAGAATAAATTAATTATCTGCTGTAAACACTGAATATTATTCAAGGTTATGGCCCCATTTTCAACTGCAATTTCCTGCTTTCTGTATAGTAAGTTCTATAACTGCTCTCCACTATATTACCAGCCAGCTTGCGGAAGAGGTAACATGAAATCCACTCATTAGATCACTCTATATGATTAACATTCTTGTTTAAGATAATTTCCTCTATCTTTACATCATACTTTTGTTTTAGCAATAACGACTTTATTTTTTCTAGATTATTCTCAGAGGAAATATTGTATTTCATAGGACTGCCTTATTAGTGATTTTTATTCAACCCTGCCAAAAACACCCCCTTCAATCAAGATCCCACCAATAGTGGGATTTGAGATGTTAATTAGGCATCTAGAGCACATTTTATTCATATTGTGCTATGCCAGTTCTGCGTGTGTGTACAGGTGGTTTTAATCAAAGGTTTTGCAGGAAGAAATCAAATACCGAACAAACATTACATTTGTGAGCTAAATTTATGCTATCATAAAAAGAAAAATCAAACTTTTTGTTGCAGTTTTGACTGGCATTAAGAATATTACTTCCCTTTAATTCTAAACCAAAATACTTTCGGTCAGTGTTTTGCATTATTATCTCCAGGCCCAGTGTCAGATTAACAAATTTAGAGTTATATGAGCTCACTGGGGTTTTTTTTTGTTTTTGAATTGTGGTACAAAATTAATAGTCTTCCATCAGCTGCCTAGCTTGAATGAACTGAGAATTTCAGGGAGGCTTGTCAAAGGATTTGCCAGCATTACTCCTTACCTTTTGAACTCAAATTGTACTCCATAAAATGCTTAGTGCTTTGGAAGCCTTTAAAATAGGCTGTCTTTCCCACTGATATTGCAATAGGTCTCACAAAGGACCACAGATAGCTGCCATTTTCTGCTGTACTGTGTTTCACTTCAAAGGGACAAACTATTTTTAATAGATGACTATGTATTGCCAGGTTGGACAAAACACAATCCCAAATTTCAGTGTCATGTAAGCATTATTTCTTACCCTGAGTGCATAAGAGATGCTGAGTTTAGGTAATCTGACACTTTTTTCCAGTTTCTGCATGCATTTTATGTTAGGTAGTTATTTAAAATGTGAAAAATAAATCTGTGCTGTGATGGAAGCACACAATACAGAATATATATAAAAATCTCTGTACAAATCTTTTTTCTACTATATTTTTAACTAGCACTCTTCGTTCATGTAAGGATTCCACAAATGTTTTAAGCAGTAGTTGGTTTCCAAAATTAGAAGATTCTCATCTATTATGGAGATGATTTTCAAATAATGATTTCAGGAACTGGCATAGAACAAAGGCTGCACTACAGCTGAAATAAGCAGCCTTCCCCACTGTTGATTTTAGGATACCAGTTACTAAAAAATATTTTTCCTGACATTTGAACAGTAAACTCAGATCTCACTCTGATAATAAATATATCTCTTGGGTTCACCTTCTGGGGCAAGCCTCAGGGATACATCAGAACTAAATAATGGGATTTTTGTTTCATCATTGTTTCATTTTTTTTTTTTTTTTTTGGTTGGTTCTTCTAGAACTCATAAAATTTTTCAGATACAAAACTTACCAAACACTTAATTATGGGTTCATTTCAGTGCAGAGTAATGAAAGGAATGCCATTTTTTTTCTTTGTTGGAGGCCAAAAAACACTGAATAAACACAAGGTTTTATGAAGAGGAAGAATTCTTAAGTTAGGTTTTAGTCTGCAAAACTTATTTCACAATGCCACCAACAATGCATTTGTTATGTTTTGCTGATCGTTATTAGACAGAATGTATTTCTTCTTTGATAAAGCCAATCTGGTTGCAGGCCTTTGTTTTCAGAAAACATTGATAATACAGACTATTTTTTTTTCTGTGTGTATTAATTTCCAGTGGTGTTTAACTAATTTTTTGCCTCTTATTTTAAATATTCCTCATTTAGTGGAGGGGGTATCATTGAGAAAAATCAATATAAAATGATTCGTAGCCTAGTAAAAATACACACAACTTAACAGCCCATTGACAATTGAAGTGCAAAATGTATGGATAATAGAGTTGGACCACAACCACTCTCTTGACTTAGAAGTTTACTCTTGAATCTTATCCTCAGGAAGTGTGAGTAAACTAAAGTTCCAAAGGAAAAAATGAAGAATTAAAAAAAAAAAAAAAAACAAAAAAAATTATATTTCATTAGATATATTTTTATAGTAATACTGACAGAAAATATAAAATATGTATGTTGACATCTTACACAGAAAAGAGAGGACTTTTTAAAGTTTTGTATGCATGATTAGACATTTTTGTTGCCTCAGTCTGAGCATACCTTAAAATGACCTGTATTTTGGGAGCATACTGTAATTATGCCTTGGTTGTTAATGTTTGAAGTTCAACTCCCAAATGACTTAGTTTAACAATTCATCAATCATCTTAGGCATGGCTTAATAACATTTATACACAGAGAAAAACCGACAACTGTTCATAGTTGCATTTTACATTATAAATTAGATCATTGAAGATGACTTGGGAATTTTTTTACACAAATGCAGAACTGTACACTTCATTCCATTCATTGTGCACCTGCTCTACCATTTTTCTTTTGGTACTGATTTTATGGTAATTTAAGGAAAAAAAAAATTAAAGCTTTTCTTAACAGTTGACCCAAAGGTTAGTCAAATTAGAAATATGTTTCAAAGAAATATGTAGGGTTTATACGAATAAGTAGTATTTCTATTAATGAAATATATCCACATTAGTTCTTCAAGTCATGCAGAGAGGAGAGTGTTAGAATCTTACACACATCCGTTATCAGCACTTGTGCAAAGCATCTGACACTGTCCCAGTGGCATGGAAAGTGGAACTGAGTTAACCTACAGCAAGTCTGACAGTGGCACCAAACTGCCACACACCAGGGGGAAAGAATGCCATCCAGAGGGGCCTCCACAGGCTTGAAAACTGAGCCTGTGTGAACCTCATGAAGTGCAACATGACCAAATACACCTGGGTGAGGAGAATCCCAAGTATAAGTACAAGCTGAGCAGCAGAAGGATTGAGAGAAGCACTGGGAGAAGGATTTGGTGGTGGAGGTGGATGAGAAGCTCAACATGACCCCTCAGTGTGTACTCACACCCCAGAAGGCAAAATGTATCCCTGACCAGTGATCAAGGGACCTGATTCTGCCCTTCTACCACACTCCAGTGAGACTCTACCTGGATCCTGCATCCAGCTCTGTGTCTCCAAACATAAGAGGGATGTGGTCCTGCTGGAGTGAGCCCAGAGGAGCAGCATGAATAGGGGCAGAGGACAGGGGCACCTCTTCTGTGAAGACAGGCTGAGAGAGTTGGGGTTGTTTAGCCTGGAGAAGAGAACTCTCTGAGGACACCTCAATAGCAGCCTTCCAGTACCTAAAGGGGAACCACAGGAAAGCTGAAGAGGGACTTCTTACAGGGGTGTGTAGTGACATGACAAGGAGCAACATCTTTAAACTGAAACAGGGTAGGTTTAGATCGCATAATGGTAAGATATTCTCTACTATGAGTATGATGAGGCACTGGAATAGGTTTCCCAGAGAAATTGTGGGTGCAGTCTGGGAAGTGTTAATAGCCAGGTTCAACAGGGCTTTGAACAAATTAGTCTAGTGGAAGGTGAACCTGGCCATGGCAGGGGAGAATGAACTAGGTGTTCTTTAATACCCTTTCCAAACCAAGACATTCTTTCATACTATGATTTTTATGTAACATGCAGTACACTCTATCATAAATGTGGCTGGGTTTTAGTGTTTTTTGTTGTTGTTTAGTTTTTGGGTTTGCATTTTTTTACACAAATTGGAACACTGTATCTGGGTGATTCTCATCTGGTTTATTAAAAATAAACACAGCCTCTCTGTCTATCTGAAGCCTATATGATTTTCATGCATCAGAGTTGTATTTATAATAGCTTCATCTTCATTCACTTGGAACAGATGGAAAAATAGCTTTGATTACATCTGTTTATGTTGTAGAACTGAAGGGCTAGAGACCTTGTTTCCTACTTTTGCTAAACAGGAAAGGAAAGTTTGCACAGAAGAGCTTTGCAGAACCTGGCATAGGATTTGACAAGGATGACTGTCTGATTCTGACAGCTCCTGGGCAGCTTTCCTGGGTAATTTTTCTTTAACCTTGTCAGAGTAACATGAACCAAGGTCTCAAATCTTCCAGTATCTGAAGTACTAAAAGTAATTAATCAAAAATGCTTTCCTAATCTGTTCTTTTTCTATCTGTTCCTATTAAAAGAGTAGTTAACTCTTCTAGAATGGCTGTAACATCTAAAAACAGTAGACAGAACAATATATTCTTCATTGATAGATTCTTGGTGACAGTGAAATTATGTAAAACTCTATCTCCTGCTGTGCTATACATACACAAAGAATGTTTGTACATGAACAGCAGCATAAGTAAGGTCATAAAGCATGGCAAAATAAACACACAGCTTCTAAAAAGCCAAACGAAGCAAAGCAATTTAAACTCTGGGAATTCCATAACTTGATCTCTCTATCACCCTGAGCAGCATAGATAGAGTGGAGGGTTAGGAAAAAATGGAAATCTGTAAAGGAACATTACAGCATTTGTTCACGCTATGAGCTGTCAACAATCATGCATAATTTAAGATCACATCCGCTAACAATTTCACCAGGTTTTTCTCTGCTTTAGGAGCTGAGTTTTCTGATGTGTCCCTGGTGAGATTACAGTGGCTCTAACAGCATCTTGTAAATAACCCATACTACTCCTGCATAGAGCACGATTTCGGAATTTATACTTTACAGGCCTAAATTATAAACACTGGTCTGCCCCACAGTCATAGCATCATCCAAGTTTGTTAATTAAAGAAAAATTGTCAAAATGCAGATATTATCAAATCCCTTTGGTTTGATGGCATATATATATATATATATATAAAATAACATGTTAAAATTATTAAACACTATGTCAAAATGTAGATTTTTTTCTCTTCTTTCTGAGGAATTTAGCTTTTGTAATTCTCAGTGCTGAGAACAATGTTCTCTTAGTTTTAAAAGAGAGAATGATTCCACATGTCAAGGGGATTTATGCAAGCAAACATTACATTTACGTGGAAGAAACAGAAACCAGGTGAGTATTTCACCAAAGACAGATAACCAATACATGTAATTCACAAAAAAAAGAAACAAATGAAAACCTAAACAAAGACAAACCATCCTGATTCTAAGCACTTGTCTTCTTTTAAACCTTGAGACTATTTATTTTTGTTTGTTTTCTGGGGATTATTTTTCCTCTGTGTGGAGATCATATACTGTTATAAATGTGACATGTCCTAAGAGTTCAGTCTTTAAATTGCCACAAGAGTAAACAATTTTCTCTCTTCTTCTTTTTTTTTTTTTTTTTTTTTTTTTTTTTTTTTTAAATTAAAAATGGTTTGTTCTCATGTGGAACCTTTTGGCAATATTTGAAGTATGGGTCTGGTCAAAATATTAGAATACAAACTGTCAAAATTCAACTAATTTTTGCTTACATGACAGTATTTAGGACATGAAATGTGAATGGTACTACTATAACCACTAAGTCAAGAAATCTGAAGCAATCAAAAAAAAATGTAATTCTACAGTGATCTTGTGACTGGAAACTAGTAGAAATGGATAAATCAGTGTTAGGATTAGATATTAGTATGAAAAGGATCTTAACTTCAGTCTCACACATGGAGGTAGATGTATAATTACTGTATTTATTCATGACACATTTTTTAATTCAAAGTGTTCTTATAATGAGCTCAGAAGCTTTGCCATTTAGTAGGAACATCATTTCTGCAAAACCAAATGCCAAACAGGTAAATGTGAGTTCACACATTTGAGGTATAAAACAGCAAATCCGTAACAGGGATATTTTTTAAAGATTTCTTGCTTTCTGCTCTGTACTGCATATAAAATAATAAATTTTCTAGGATAAAACTTGAAAATTATTGAAATTATATACATAATATATAATTTTTTAGATATAATTATATGTAAAAGTCCCCGAAAGTTTCTCAGAATATATACCAGTTGCTGCCTACATGTTGAGGTAGTTTCAAAGTCCTTGAAAGGAAATATGACCATCAAAACAACATACATTTTCTACAGGACATACTAAGCTCCCTGTATATTAGCAGTTTCTCAGAAAGACATTTAGTTTCTTCTTAAACCATTCAAGGTTGTAAAACCTAGGTCACCTTCTGCTTATGTTAATCACAAAACCCAGTCCAATAATTATTTGACTGAAATCACTGCAGTGTTCAATATTGTAGAAGACACAGTGACCTGGTGCATTGTGCATCCCTTTTGTTCAGTCACTCAGCATGTACTCCACTCACCCAGACTGAAGGATGACACAGCTCAGTCACTCAATCTGAAAAAGAAAGTCTGACCCAACATCTTTTTGGTGGATGATTTAGCCAGAAGCTTATAAAATTGATTATAGCCAGAGAGACAAAAGATTGTTCTCTTTTATGCTGCTTTGTTGAAACGCCTTCACTTTTCATGGGCCAGAGAACAAGACTATGCTTGTATATTCCAGGAGGTAAAATATGTTCTCTCTTATCTAGAAAAAGGACCCTGAGCAATACATTTCATGTTGCTAGATAAGAGAGAGGTAAGGACATATCCCTGGCTTCAAGGATAAGTAGCAGAGATTATCTTGGGTTCACTTTTCTTTTCAGATTGTCCCCTTCCTAACTGGAATGTCTCAGAGGCCCAAAGAGGGTCAGAAAGCAAGCCAACAACTGTGCAGTGTCAGTAATCACAGCACTCAAGTTCACTCCCTAGCCTTCTCTTCCTAAATAGCATAAATATACCCTCAGAATCTCTATACCACTCAAAATAATTTTAAACAGATCTTCATTAAATACTCAGTAAAGTAAATATTTTACATAAACATGGATATTCCATCACCTAAGCTCTACGTGTATATTGTCTCTCTGGAAAATGCAATAATTCTTAACAAAGACTTGATACGAGAGTTTGGATGCCTGTCAATCAAAGCATTCCTTTGACATGCCAGATATACAACTCCCAACCAACTACAGGAGAAGCAGAACCTTTCACTGGCTCTGACACAACAACAGGTGAGTGCTCTGACCCTTTGAGTGCACATAATCTTCTTCTAACTTACATCTGAGGAGTGGAAGATCCAAATGTCTCAGTCTCAGTAGAAACATCCACAGCTCTGAGCTTTGCTTATAGCCTTTCTTGAAAAAGATAGGACTGACACTTCCTACTTCTTTCTTCATGTTTTCCTTTGGGGAGGTTGTGTCCCCAAATGTATACATAGTATATTTCAAAATGTTGCACTTAAAAATCCACTTCCAGATCAAAATGTATTTTAGATATTCACAGTTTCATAGGCCTTGTTCGTTCAAGAAACACTGAAATCTTAAGCATTTCGGGATCCTAATAACTAAATTCTCTCATCTAGAATCCCCCAAACTATTAATTGTATTCTGTTCCCTTTACTTCCAGAAGCAGGAAAATAATTTAATTACTTATTTAGTGTTCCAATAATGCTTTGATTTCTCTAATGGTTTCTCTAAAAAATATATTTTTTTGCATCAGACATTGAAATCAATTTGATTTTTTCCACGCACACCCTACAGAACAATGTTAATTATCAGCAGAATTAAACTGCAGGACATTAATGTATGAAATGACTACTTAACACTTTTGTGTTAATTAACTCAAAATAAATAATTCACCCCTTAAGATCTCAAAGGCTAATTTAACAACAAGAAAATAGCCAAGACTGGGAATTACTGATTAGCACTGATATCCTGGCCTTGTGTCCATGAAATCTAGATTCTGAATAAAAATCACAATACATTTGTATACTAGGGGAGCAGAAAGACTTTCAAAAGATATGAGTTATCCCTTACTTCCCTAGCTATGCCTGCATATATACTTTAACTAATGTATCTTCTTTGCAGCCCATCTTCCATTAACATATTCTGATTGAACCAATCCACAACTAGGATAGAAAGAAGCGATTATCCTATGATAATCACTGATAATTTCTGAGCACAGTCAGAATCAGGTATACTCCATACTTTTTTCTCACAATTTTATCCAGCTTAATGGTTTTCCTTGACCAAAAAATAGTATGTCACAAAAGACTACACAAATAAAAAAAAAATTCAGGAGAACTTACTACCTTAAATATATTAAAATACATATATATTTTTAGAAGGCTACCTTTGCTTCTACCTAATGTTAGAAAATGTACTATTGAATTAATTTTCATAATTAATTGTCCCTTGTAAATAATTTAATTATTTTTTCTACAATTAGATAATAAAACAAAAAAAAAAAGAAGTATTTAGCCAGCTGTGTGCCCAGTCCAAGAAGGCAAATGGCATCCTGGTTTGTAATGGAAATAGTATGTCCAGCAGGACCAGGCAGGTGGTACATCCTCTGTACTTAGCACTGATGTGGACACACCTTGAATCTTTGTTCATTTCTGGGACTCTCAGTCCAGGAGGGACATTGAGGTGCTGGAGTGTGCCCAGAGTAGGGCAATGAAGCTGGTGAAGGGTCTGGGGTGAATGGCCTATGAGGAGTGGCTGAGGGAGCTGGGGTTGTTGAGCCTGGAGAAAAGGCGGCTCAGGGGAGAAATCTCCCTCATTATCCTTCTCCACAGCTACCTGAAGAGAGGTTGTAGCCAGGTGAGGTTCGGCCTCTTCTTCCAGGTAACCAGAAATAGGACAAGAAGCCATAGTCCTAAAGTGCACTAGGGTAGGTTTAGGAAGAATTTCTTACAGATAGTGGAGTGGGCTGCCCAGAGGGGTGATCAAGTCACTGTCCCTGATGTGTTTTTGGAAAGCATAGTCTTGTTGACATGGTGGTGTTAGGTCATAATTTGAGCTTGATGATCTTAGAGGTCTTTTCCAACCTATTGATTCTGTAACATTTAAAAAAAAAAAAATATTCTATGATAATTAATAACATTCCCTTAATCTGGACAAAAAATTGAAATCAATTTTTTCTCTTTCCATTACAAAAGTCCTACTAGGACTACTAGGACTTTAAAAACTCCCAAGGCTGTCCTGACACTCAATGTCTTCTATAATTGCCAGACTTTTTTTTCCACTTAGCTTTTCAGTTTACAAAAAAAATAATTATGCCAACATCGTCAGTGCCAAATTCACCTTTTTAAAATACTTTTACAGAGCAAAAGTATCTAACATATACATTGAGGTGACATATTTTTGATGTGGTACAACATACATAAACAAATTCTAAGACAAGTAAGAATTGTTTTTTGGAGCCATATAAATTTATGGGGTTTAACATTCATATTATTAAGTCTCAGTCACTAAAGGTACTGAAGTGTTTGAGGGGGTATTTTTTCATTGTGTATTTTGATGTTTTGGTCTTGTTTTGTTTTTTTTTTTTTCACCAGAGGTATGTCTCAGGGTAGACATTTCCTTTTAAAAGATATAATTTTAGTCACTCACAATGAAGAAATCCAAAAACTCTCTATTCAGTAATTTTTTTTTTTTTTTCAGTGAGAGTGAAGAATTTCATTAACATTCCACAGATTTCACCTGAATATTTTTTATCTCATCCACTGAAAAGTGCAATACCCAACAAATACTTGACATGTTTATGAACTGGAGAAATAGTGTAGAATAACTCAAGCCAGTAAAACAAAATATGAGCTATTTTGTAAGGCAGTGCTATTCCATTAAGAGAGCTGAGTGGTATACTTTTTCATGGAGAAATACTTGAAGCAGAAAATACAGAATTTTTATAAATTCTCCCAGTCTTTGAAAGACTAACAGAATGAAGATGAAAGTTTAAACTTTGCCTTTTCTCTCTGTCCTGGTTTCAGAGAAGGGGATGGAGTTTAAAGCTCTGTCTCTCTATGATTCTATGAATTTATGATTCTACAATTTATGGACATTTTATTGACTTTTCACAGGGATGGCCCAAAACATAAGGAAATTATAGCTTTATCAAAGGCTAAGAAGTGGTGTGGTGGTTAAAAACTGGTTAGAACCACATTTTGTTTCCAACATTTATATTCAAAGCCAGCTTTTGAATCTCTGTCTCAGGATTTTTTCATTTACAATATATTGAGGATATATTGCATAGTGTGGGAGCTGAGCAGGGTAAAAATGGCATAGAATTGGTGGAGAATATGCTGGTTTTGCAAAGACAGAGTAGATTTTCATCCCAGTAGCTAGTATGGGTCTGTGTTTTGGGTTTCTTCTGGAAATGGTGTTGATAACACAGGGATGTTTCCATTATTGCTGAGCAGGGTTTACACAGAGACAAAGTCTCATCTTTTCATCCTGCTGGACCAGTGAGCAGAGTGGAGTGCACAAGTAGTTGAGAGAGAGGGCAGATGGGACAAGTGACCCCAGCTGAACAAAGAGATAATATAGACCTTGTGTCACCACAATCAGTAATAGACGAGGAGCAGGTGTGCCTGGAGGCTGTTGTTCAAACACTGGATGGGCATTATTTGTTTGGTTGTGTACCATTGTTTGCATTTACATTTCTTGGGCTTTATTTCTTTCACTTGGTTATTTTCCTTTTCATTACAATTTACCATAATTGTTTGGTTTATTATTATTAATTTTATTATTATAATTTTTATTTTAATTATTACACTGTTCCTCACTCAACCATTTTTTTCTCATTTTTACCTTTTCATTTCCCTTCAACTCATCCTGCTGGAGCATGGAGTGAGCAAGCCACTATATGGTGCTTAGTTGCTGACTGGGGTTAAATCATAACAGTAGACTATTTTTAATGTAACAAAAGAAAATAGAGTGGGAAAATATTGATATAAATATGGGTTTACATGGAGTTTCGATTTTATCATTACAAGGATAATGAACATGACATTTTCTCACACAGTTTTATTTTCAGAAGTTTTTAAATCCAATTCAATACTTACTTCTGCCTTTATATACCTCAAAAATCTCTAAACCAGAATTCTGGGTTATCTTGCAATTTTTTTTCACAATGAGCTTATAGTTCATTGTGATGATACAAAAGAAGAGCTGCTCATGTGACTATGACATTAGTCAGCTGTATACAAACAAATCAACATATTTCAGTGAAGAATAATGTGGAAAAAATTCTGATGTTTCTGTGTACACAAATGACCTTGCTAAAAATTGGTGAGAAAAAAACACATTTTGTTGCCA
Organism: Sitta europaea; assembly: GCA_013400255.1. Lineage (NCBI taxonomy): Eukaryota > Metazoa > Chordata > Aves > Passeriformes > Sittidae > Sitta > Sitta europaea. Next base: position 166,008 of record VXBS01001502.1, read on the forward strand.
TTATTTATATTCAAAGCTAGGTTTTGAATCTCAGTCTCTGGAATTTTTCATTCACAAACCTTCTACCTTGTGCAGAGATTCAGCAAGGAAGATATATATGCTTGAAAGCAGAGGAAGGTAACTATTGACTAATGGACACAGCAAATAACTAACATGAGCAAGCTGTTGGGCTGAGTATTAATATGTTCACCATCTCTGTAACACATCCAATGAGTTTTTTGCTGGCCAAGCAGTTGTCAGTCAGCCTGAGAAGGGCCAGGCCCTATTACTCTTTGAAAGAGGATAATCCTCAGTATTGCTGAGTTTCCATCTTCTGATTTTCTGTTTTTTCTTTTATTTTTTTTTTTTTTTTTAATTTTTCATGTTACTCTGTTACCTCTTCAGCTGCTTAAGTATCCACGCTTCAACAGTGTCACCACAGCTTCCAATTTTACATTTTCTTATCTTGCATGGCTCTAGTCTAGGTGCTTTCTCACAGTTTAGCAGTTATCCCAGATGTCTTAGCCAAGGTTATAATGCTGTGCTATGTCAAAACTAGGTCATGATTCACAAGCAGATGAATTTCTAAGAGGAGGATTGCAATTTCACATTCATCAAAATAAATAATAATAAACTTAATAAAACCCAGATAATCTGGGAGAAGGAAAGGATCTCTAGAGAGATCCACTCTCATAATTATTCAAAAGGTCAGAAAATGCTTAATTCCTAACTTCAAGCACTGAAGTAAACTGGATTTACATTTCTCTGAAAGAAACCCACCTGGTAATCAATTAGGACGGAAATCTAAGACATTTTCAGGTGTACACAAAAATTCAAAATCCCACAAAGGCATGTCACCATTGACAAAAAGCCAGACCAAAACAAGCAAGAATAGCCACACTAAAACCCCAACAAGCAAGAGCAGCAACACTAAAACCCCAACCCAAACCCCAGAATGCCTCACTGTGTTTTCTCTAAGCATGCCTGAAATGACTGTCTAGAGTTTACTTATGAAATGTATTTGAGAAATAAAAAAGAATAAGATATTTATAAACATTGAGTTAATGAAAACTGAAGTTTTACAATTTAACTTTTAAAGTCTTTCTCTAACACGTCTGTTCCTTTTCTCACATAATGAAAAGGGACCCATTGAACAAAATGAAACATAAGAAATTACAAAGGTCAAAAAGGAAATGTTTTTTTTTTTTTTCCACAGAGGATTAGATTAATCCCATGTAACTTGAACTGTTGTAAAAACTGATTTTTCCAGCAGGGGCATTGATGGAATTTCCATTGCTCATTCAACCAAAGACAACAAAATATTGTATTGCTGAGTTCTTTTTGCAGGACAAAAAAATATGTTGTACAGCGAATTAGGGTAAAAGCTGATGCATAGACTGAAGAGTTTAGACAAGAACTTTGAATGATATGAAGCATTCTGACTTGTAAGAAAAAAATAAAAAAACTTATGCAGGTAATCTTATAGAAAGTATTTCAGGAGAAGTTTTCTATGGCCATATAAATAGCTTTAGAACCATATCTATTTTCCAACTAAAGCAAAGAACTGCAAACTGCCACAACAGTAGACTACAAATCACTCACCACTACTAGACTAGTTATGTGGACTACTTACATTTTCAGTGGTTAATGTCCTAACTAGGTCATGAGTTAGCTTTCTTCATTGTTTACAACTTGTCACCATTCCAATATTTCCTTTTCTCATGAGAGCCTAAAAGTTTTGGAACTGGCTTTAAATATCAGTGTTAGGACTTATTTAGAATTATATTTTAAAACAATCTAAACGTACTTGAGCTAACAATAAAATAAGATGCATGCTCTCTTGCATCAGAAAAAGTTGCTTCAGTTTATACTTTATTCCATAGCACCCTTCAGCCACAGCATTTTCATTCATTTTCTGATTTGCAGAATATAGACACTCAAATGTGGCCTTTTTCAAATTTCATCATGGTCTCTGTTAAGGAAATTGGATATATATGGGAAATTGTCCAAATATTTTTAACAAATTCAATAAATTAAGTATAGTTAAACCAAACTGTGAGAAGATATTATTTCATTAGGAATATGGTTGTCTCAAACTGTGAAACAGAAGATCCTTTATTAGATAATATGATGATTTTTAATACTGTTATATTGTGTAATTGAAAAGTACTGAACATTTTATACTGAATATTCAAAGGCTGATTTTCTTGAGATTAGTAATTATCATAGTTCACCTGTGCATTCCATTTGACAAGTTTAACAGCGCAAACTTTCAAAAACATAAAAAAGATAAACCATCTTTAAATCAGAAAGCAGGATTTTTTTTTCTTTATTTTATAAAACAACATTGTACATTTCTACATTTATGCTTGCTTCTATACTACCCATGGAGCACGGGGAAACAATAGCATAAACATGTGTGTTTCTCTTGAGAAAAGAGTCAAATAAGAGAAAAAATCAAGTCCTAGCTTGCAGCTAGATGAATAAAATTGAAAATTTAGACAGAAAAAAACGTGTTGACATACAGTAGACTCTAGGTAAATGTATTCACTGATTATCCATATGAGAAAAGTGTGACATTCAAATATAATCAGAAAATAAAAAAGTACTGTATATAACATTGTAATGAGTCCAACCATCAATAGACTTTTGTGGTGGAGGGGAGGGAGGGAGATATTGACTCCCACCTCCCATCAATGGCCACATAACTGACTCCTGGATTGTAAACCAGCATTGTTTTTCTGAATTCTGTGTGATAGTGGCTGTACCAGTAGCTCCTTTCCCACAAATTTCAGTCAAGATAGATTTTCAGAAAACTCTAAAAAGGCCTGACAATGGCACCAGGAAAAGGTCAAAGCAGCAGCTTAAGAAGTAAGAGATGGGGTGTCAAGAAAACTGACAATTACCATGCTTAGATATTTGACTAAGCCTATCCTGACTGAAGAGAAAATACAAAACTTGTTGGGCAAGTGCTAAGCTAAGTGCAAGAAGATTGAAAGAGTCCTGCCCCCTAAAACCAGCTACTTTCATCTATGCAACCTTTCTGTGGGAACCAGGACATCCTTCTGACTCTCCTGGGAAGATTTTTAAGTCACAAGAATTTAGATAGAATGATAATTAATATGTCACAGGGTGAAAAAATAGAATTTTGGGGTTTTAGAATGTGAGATCACGGGACAAAGATAGAGGAAATGGGGTGTGTCCCTGAACTTCTTCTTTGTCCTCTTATTCTCCATCTTCTATAGTTGTATGACACATTTTAGTTGGTCTAAAACAAAAGTATACTATAAAACATAATAGATAGATATTAGAGAATTGTTATAAATAAAGAATACGAAATTTTCAGCATAAAAGAGAGTACTGTCTCAACAACAGAGAGAAAAGAAAAAAGAAAAAAGAGAGAACACCACAACCTAGCCTAGGGAGAGCTCAACCTAGCCTAGAGAGAAGACCATAACAGGACAAGGAACAAATATGAGAAAAAGAATAAACAAGTTCGTGAACACAAGAACACGACAGACTTGACCTCTTCTTCAGAACCAAAACTGGAAGAAAACAAAAAACCTTCACAGAGACAAAGACAGAGACGAGTTAAGTCAAGTAGAAACCAAGCTCACAGAAACCTCAGAAACCCCAAAAAACACAACAGCTAAAAAGAAAAAAAACATATATTTTTATATTCTAAAAATCTAACACTTTCCAACCTAGTGCTGATGTTAGATTGTACCATTTTTTACATAGTCTGTAAGTCTTAGTTAAATTGCACTTTAGTTTTGGCATCGCCATGGATGAAATTTTCTCCAACTTCCTTGTAATTTCCTCAGCTTCATTCTTGAGCCCAGATGCCTTTTCACTTCAGGGATTTTGAGCAAAATTATTACAGTTAAAACAGTGTAGTTGCTGCCAAGCATAGTACAGGTTTCAGGGGACTTTTCCATTATTTCAATGTTTAAATGGTGGATTGGAATGTGACTGGAATATGTGGGGTGGAGGCAAGAGAAATGGGGTTTTGTTGTAGTTTAGAACAAGAAAACTACTTGGAGTAAATCATCTGATTCCCTGTTGGTCTGGGTTTGGTTCTCATCACAACACAGTATATGATGTCGTGAACAGGATTCCCTTTGTGTTCTGATCTCCTGTGACATTGAGTACATTTATATTGCCAAGGGGAATGAACTTGAACACAGGACTTCTGATTGTCCACAAACTTTACCTCCTAATTTTTGTCCTGCTTATAGTTTTGACGAATATAAACAGCCCCAAGGGACAACTCTGCTGTGTAGAGAACCAGCCTTAGACAGTGTCACTGTGAGACCAATGCTGCCAAATAGCCTCAGGGCAAATATTCAATCCTGGTCTTTTATTTTGAAGAACAGAAATAATTATAGAGATCTTGGGTAAGAAGAGAGCTTCATGGCTAGTTCAAAAAAGACTCTGCTATTGTCTCGTGCTGTCAAGCCTATTTTTAGGCCTTTGCACAGAATTTTTTTTTTCTCACCTTAAATATTATTTATGAAGATGAGTTTAAAGAACTGGGAGGGGCAAACAAAAGCAAGAAATTCTTCCCGTTGTCACTCTTAAAAAGAGCATACACAAAGATTCTTATCTTTTTTTTCCCGTCTTCACAACACATTCTATTTTCCCAGAAAGAAAGGTGCAACTCACATTCAACCCTTCCAAGTCCTACATACATTTGTTTTTAGTAACTTCTTTTGCATGAATCAGCTTAGGAAAATCAGTTCTTTGGTAACAACACACACCCCCAACGGGCACTCCTTTAAACCCATTAGACAATGTCTGTTCATTTTTGTAGAAAGAAGGGAGATGAGAGCAAGAAAACTTATCTATAGACATGTGCCAGCAAATGTGCACAGTCCTTATTGAGTAGAAACACATGAGGTAACTGGATAAATATGAAATGAGATTTTACTTGCAGAGCAACTTTTTTAAGAGCACAGCTGGAGACAATGAAATGCTATGTGTTACCAAATAAGAATTATGCAGGTGATAGGGCTGTAAATCTGCTGATCCTACCTGAATGTCTTTGGCTACAGGAATGCTCATGAGACAAGCTCTGATTTTCTGCCCTTTTGATGTTGAGCATGCTTCATAGGAATTTCTCTAATACCTTTTTTTTTCTTTGGAGATACTCTAGCACCACATGTGACTTGTTTAAAAGGGTGGTGGATAACTCCTGATGTGGGTGCACCCCCCTGTTAATATGGATACCTCACGACTTAATAAATTTAGTATTTCTCCTCATGGAAAATCTACATGGGAAGCCATGATTGCAGTCTTCAATGTAGGGGTATTCTAATTTTACTATGCATGTAAGAAATGGGGTTGGTGTAAAAATACCGCACACTGTAAGTCACTGAAAGCAAAAGAATTGCCTTTTCTACATCTTGAGCTTCCACTGCACATTAGTTCCTTTAGTTTGGGTCTTCTAAATATGAGAGAAAGGAGAGAAAGAACCATCTATCTTATGCATTCATCCTCACATATTTAACATCACTATTATTTCAATGTATTTTAGGCAAAAGTAGCATTAGATATGATATTTAGACTTGCAGCAAATACAACTTCCTACCTTTAAAATTTTATAAGCATTAATATATATATACTTGAAAATCAGACTGTCATTCTTCATTATGGGAAATCAATTAACAGCCATATGAAAATTACAACTATGCATTCATCTTTGATAACAGATTTTTTTCAGCATTTCTGTACATTAAAATGTTAATTACCAGTAAAATTTGTTATTTTTACATGTCATGGAAGGGAAATTAAATTACAAATCCCAGAATCAGGTAATCAGAAACAAATATAGAGCAATATGTGAAGGAAAATATACAGAAAATTATTCTTTTTTTTTAATTAGCTGGTGAGATATATATATATAATGTGAACAGTTTTGGAGTTTAAAAAACTAAGTTATTTTGTATCCCAGTAATAAATGCACATTTGATTCAAGGTCCGAGGATCAATAGTTCTCCATAGGATAATCTTTTTCACAATTTTACCATTTCTGGCAATATAGGAAGTGTTCTGGTTTCTTTTGGAAGCAGGATTTTTCTTTTAGAAAGCCTAGGTGTCCCACTTAAGAAACTCTTAGCAGGTTGCTGATACAGATGGACTTTATTTGATTTTTCTTGTACAAAACAATAGAACATTTCTGGTACACTGAAATGTTTTAACCATCTAGAGGCAGTATTTGAATATTGTTTTATGATTATGTTAGGTAACAAATCACCTTTAACTATAAAACGCAGAGGAAAGGATAGAATAAAAATAGCAGGCAACACAATCTATAGCTAAAGATTACACTGTCTTCTGCCAGAGACAAAAAAGTAAGGTAGTACCTCAGAAAAAATATAAGGACATCTGCCCATGAAAACAAAATGATCATGGAGAAACAATGAAGCAACATACTTGTGAAAAAAACTAGTAAAACAAAGGAAAACAAAACAAAGAAAAGAACAAAAGAAAAAAATACAGGGAAAGAGGTTGAGGAGAGGGAGGGACGAGGGAGGGGCCGGGAGAAGGGAAGGGAAGGGAAGGGAAGGGAAGGGAAGGGAAAAGGGAAGGGAAAAGGGAAGGGAAAAGGGAAGGGAAAAGGGAAGAGAAGAGAAGAGAAGACCAAAAGAAAAAAGAAGGACTAATATTAGCTTTGCTGCCTTTCTTTTATACCACAAAGATGCCAGTGTTTAATAACTGAATAATGTCCTGGACTCCTAAGGGTGTAAAATGCTCATGATCAGACACCAGGAAAAGGTGTAAAAAAATGAAAGGTAGACAAGATAGAGATCACAAAAGAATCAGCCATGTGGCTAAAGGAGCTTTTAGATCTGCTTTGCTATATGCATTAGACATTTTTCTTTTATCACAGTAAAGAAAAGAAGAAATAAGGTCTTAAATCAATAATGCATATGTCATAACTAGAGCAAGGCCATATTTCTTAACTAAGCAGGTTAACACCCTCTCATTCAGGGGAAGTCTTTTACAATACTTAGGTAGGACAATGGTAGTATTACCACCTATTAAATGCTTCCTATATCACCTTTCCTTACAGGTCTGTCTTTACTGGCTGCTGTACGATACCACTATCACTGCTCCTTTTTATGAAGTAGTAACAGCCAAGAATGGGACTTTGGCACTACTATAATTAATAAGTAAAGCATAACAGTAACTGCAGGGAGATTAATTTTTGTGCTGTCAGTAAATTTTCAATAAATAATAAATAAGTAAATAATACAAAACTCTTGTGGAATTCCAGAATTCATAACGATTCTGAAATAATTCTTCAAAAGATGATGATCTTTACATTGCATTCCCTATGGGCATCAGCGTACCACAGTTTTAGTTAAAGAAAATACTGTTTAAGTGGAAATTCCTATCAAACCTTCCAGAAATATTCTACAGAAAGAAAATACTACAGAATAGTTTTTAGTGTCACACTTTTAATATGGCAGAATATGCAATGAATGAGCACATAGGTAGAACATAGCCTCTTATACTAGTTTTTTCAAACAGTAAAATGTCTTCCCCAGAGAATAATCCTCTTTTACTTCTCTGCAGTGCTGCTTTTATAGTTTTATTATTATTACTCTACCATTTCTTCAGACTTAGTAACTAAATGTCATTTTAAAAAATAACACAAGGGAAATAAAAATGCTTGCAGATAAATTGGAATACTGGTGCTTCATTTTCTTTCTGTAGTGGACTACTTTTAGCAATGCTTCTACTTCATTTTCCAGAGTCTGGAGTGATTGGGCTCTCAAATTCAGTGCATTGAAACAAGTAGAATAATTCTCCACTCTCTGTACGTGTTCATATATACATATAGATTTATGTGTGCGTCTTCATGTATATGCATATGTATATGTATTCCTAACTCATCTGATCCCTTCTACTTATGACAAGACGACTAGTTCTATGTTGCCAAAATGGATAAAAAGCATCAGGATGGCCAGATATACGGAGACAGGCTTCTGCTCCCCTGTCATGCTGCAGTCTGGATAATCCAGGCTACATGACATACCATGGAATCTATGAGATGATAGATAATGATATGCCACCACAAATACAAACCAATCAATTCCAGCTAGGGAACATGAACATCTTCAATTTACAATTAGGGCCTAAAAAGATAAATATTTTTGACAGATTGTTTCTGCATACACTTATTTTCTAGGAAAAAACCTCACGCACCAGTGCTTTTTTAAAAAAGAACACATTACTAATGAAAAACAGAAGAATATGGAGCATTGTAAAGCTTCACTTATACTGATATTATATATAATAAGTCATATAAACTTTCACTGAAGTTCTGTGTATTGCGAAGAGTTGGTTCTTTGTACTGTATAGGTTATATTTCAGTTAATGGAGAACAAACTTTCAAGTCAAGTTTAACTTACGTGAACTTAAAACAAAAAAGCAAATAAAACCGAAACCACTGACTTATGACTATGTGACTCATGCCTTTTCCACAACCCTTCTTGTGCTGTAGTCATCAGTTCCTATAATATCTTAAGCTGATTTGAAGATGCAGGGCACCTGTATCCAAGTAGGGATATTACCTGCTGTAACTAGAACAAGACTGTGATTAATCAGTACATACTTTGTTTCAGTGCACTTGTGAAGCCTTCTTTTAGTTAATGAGTCTTAAAAAGGATGAATACAAATTAGGTAAAAGCTTTCCATTCAAACTGTAAAAAATATTTAAATATAGCAAAAATATATGCCAAATAATTAGAAAAATCCCAGGCTCGTCACTGAAGCATTCAAGCTTCTTGTGTGGAAAACAAAAAGTACATGAAGATTTATTTATGGTTTTTAACACTTCTGAGTTTAAGAAAATTTTTAAGTGCTGTGCTTGGAGAATTTTGCTGAGTTGAAAGTTTGTCTCTCCATTCTGCACATTGAAAGTGCTTTTCAAAGAAATTTTAAGTTGGACTGAAACCAAGGGGCTCATAAGTCTTAGTCAGAAGAGGGACCTACTCTTCATAGTTACTCTTTGTGTTACTCATCTTGCAGTACATTTTGTTTTGTTTTTTTTTAACCCAGGATTTCCCATGGCATTTAGATTCCTGCCTTGCTCTTTTGTCTTTTCCTCATTGCGAAAATGAAGGAGCTGCCTTAACCCTTAGCAAAGAACAAATCAGGCATGTATGACATAATTATTCATTCAGTCTAACTTTTGACTTCTTATCTAACCAAATTAGAATGACAAACTACTTGCTAATTTCCTAAGAATCACTTTCTGAAGGAATGTTCCCCTCTCCATTTACCAGACTAAAAAGTCAGTTTGCTAGCTTAATCATATAATCTGTACACTAAGACCTAGTGTAAAAATTAGCGGAGTGAACACTTCTTACTCATAACTGATCTCTTTGTAATGGTTCTATTTCTAGGTAGAACAAAATTTTTTAAAAAAGGGTCAGTCAACACCACAAGCAAAGTTTTATGCTCTAGTCTTAAAGACTGAACTGATTTGACAGTTCATTTTGGGCTTCGATTTATTTACACCCTCATAACCTTTGACTCTGCTTGGTTTCCTGCAGGCAAGTCTCATCATGGAAGGAATTTCTATGAGAATAAAAATATGGAGGAATGATCATATGGATGAATGAATCTCTGATCTTCATATGGAATTTCAGATTTGCATTTGTGGGAGTTGAGTAAGATGACTCCCTATGATTTTGATTTCACTTATTTTTCTTCTCAGGAGGTGAACTTGACGAAGTCAACATTCCTATTGAAAGAATGTGAAAAAATTGAACATTTTACTTAACTATAATATGTATAATAGCCAAAAATAGCTTGCAACATTTATATGGCTGTGTCCAGCTGCTACATATTTAAAGCAACCTTGAAGTTACCTGAAATTATTCCTACTTTAGGAAGTGCAGATGAAATATGAATACAATAGAAATAACAATGTAATTGAATAATATTATTAGTTGTTCTTTTCTTATTATATCTATATAGAAAAAAACCTCTGCTTTTTAAAATACACCATGGCTTTTATTCTTTGTGAAGACAATCATTGCTATCCTGAATTTATATATCACCAATCACATTCAGAAACAATATTTTTTAAAAGGCTCAAAAATGACAAAAAAATACTATATTATAAAATATTTTAACTAAATTATAAAAGATTTTTGGTTTTAAGGTTTTACTGTTGCTTGATGCAAAAAAAAAAAAAAAAAATCACTGCTTTTAGGTGCCCTGATAGAAGAAAATTTAAATTC
>VXBS01001502.1:179538-287722 GCA_013400255.1 Sitta europaea
TTTTTTTTTTTTTTTTTTTGCATTCTCCATTTCAGGAGAGGGTCCTGTTCGTCCTTAGAAGATACCTGCCTTCCAAGCCAAGACAGCTATCATCCCCTCCCCTCCCCTCCCCTAATCATTGGAACCATTAAGACAACTTTGTGTTCATTTTGAGCACTTTCTCCAGACATTTCTGCTTATCCTACCATACTTGATCACCATCATGTATGATCTCAATTTTGATGAGACATTTACCCAATAATGGGTCAAATACATTAATCTTGTTTTCTGCTTGTGTGTAGGTATGAATACCTCTCTTCATACTCTACCAAAAGAAACATATTTTGTATTGAATTATACATATTTTGTATTGAATGACTGTAACTGAGTGTTAGAAGGAAAAGAAGTTTCTTTACAGTCTTTATAGTCTTTACAGTCTGTAAGTTCCTTTTATTTTTTGTAAACATTTGTGGAAACATTTTTGATAAAAATCAACAGCCCTGAAATAAAAGACAATATTAAGATAAAGGAAGTTTCTGGAGTACAGCAGGAAGTAGAGACAGGAATATATCTGGAACAACAACACTGAAGCATGAGCCAAGCAGAAAACACTGGAGAAGATCAAGGAAATAAGCCATAGCTCCTCAATGGCAGTGGAAAGAGTGAGACTACTAAAATCCCAAAGATAATTTATTCCGTAATTGAGTAAAAAAGAGCAGACTGCTTATTCAAGGAAAGAATTAGCTTTGCAAAAAATAGCAGTTGAGGTGTATTTGTTTATTTTCTTCTGTTTCACTGAGTAGATCTGATTTTAAAGTTACTTTATTTTAGTTCGTACAGTTGGAATAGTTTTAGAGATACAAAACTCCTTGATGTTTAAAGCAATTTATATCTCCTTCAGGACCATATGTTCTAATCAANAGAAGATACCTGCCTTCCAAGCCAAGACAGCTATCATCCCCTCCCCTCCCCTCCCCTAATCATTGGAACCATTAAGACAACTTTGTGTTCATTTTGAGCACTTTCTCCAGACATTTCTGCTTATCCTACCATACTTGATCACCATCATGTATGATCTCAATTTTGATGAGACATTTACCCAATAATGGGTCAAATACATTAATCTTGTTTTCTGCTTGTGTGTAGGTATGAATACCTCTCTTCATACTCTACCAAAAGAAACATATTTTGTATTGAATTATACATATTTTGTATTGAATGACTGTAACTGAGTGTTAGAAGGAAAAGAAGTTTCTTTACAGTCTTTATAGTCTTTACAGTCTGTAAGTTCCTTTTATTTTTTGTAAACATTTGTGGAAACATTTTTGATAAAAATCAACAGCCCTGAAATAAAAGACAGTATTAAGATAAAGGAAGTTTCTGGAGTACAGCAGGAAGTAGAGACAGGAATATATCTGGAACAATGACACTGAAGCATGAGCCAAGCAGAAAACACTGGAGAAGATCAAGGAAATAAGCCATAGCTCCTCAATGGCAGTGGAAAGAGTGAGACTACTAAAATCCCAAAGATAATTTATTCCGTAATTGAGTAAAAAAGAGCAGACTGCTTATTCAAGGAAAGAATTAGCTTTGCAAAAAATAGCAGGTGAGGTGTATTTGTTTATTTTCTTCTGTTTCACTGAGTAGATCTGATTTTAAAGTTACTTTATTTTAGTTGGTACAGTTGGAATAGTTTTAGAGATACAAAACTCCTTGATGTTTAAAGCAATTTATATCTCCTTCAGGACCATATGTTCTAATCAATTGGTTAATAGGTGCCATAGAATGAAATCACATACAATCATTTGAAAAATCATTCTCTAGTCCCAGGAATGTGCAAATTATTTCCATAGTCATATCATCTTCTCAGTATTACCTAGAGTGGTTAAAAATAAAATTTATATAACCAGAAAAAATATAAAGTCAGGGTAAAACCTCTTGTATATAAATGTTGATGTAAGATTGTGTAGATTTGCTTTAAAAAGTCCTGATACTTATTTGGCTACAATTTTGTATTGGGGGAAGAGGGGGAAATAGGGATCTATAGAGAAATGGATATACAATAATTCTAGGTATGTCTTTCTGATGCAAAAGACAACGTGGTGTCTGGCCATACAGTTAAATCGTCATAATGAAACACCTGGTGCTACAAGTGTCTCTTTGCTGGGTTGAGGATTTTTAATATATTTTTTTTTCAAGTTAAATTTTATTTTGGAGATGTGTAATTTGACATAACAGTTGCTTTTCTGCTTTTTAATGACCTACAAAAAACTGAATTTGTCTATACATTTATAAGAGACACTTTGATCTGTTTCTTTTACTATTATGAAAAAAGAAAAGCAGTCCAGGAGTGATGAAGATAAATATCTTACAGTGGCATGCAGAATTCAGCTAGAAAACCAGTCAATCAGTTTTGACCTCTGCAAACCTGGTGTGCACTGAATCTACTTACTTCCAATGTAATGGCCGCATTCTGATCTCACTTGCACTGGCTAACACAAGTCCTCATTAAAACTACTATGTCAGTAAAGCCCATAAATTCCTTATAAATTAACTGGGTTTATATTTTTTTATCATTTCTCAATTTTTTAACTCTTTACACTGACTATAGGCTATCTGAAGTCTATTCAGTAGTTTCACACTAATTCTGTGGTAAACAGCTTTCCACCAGCTATGTTCTTTCCTATGTTTTACCACAGCTGCAAGACAAATCTTTGATTTTGTTATATAGTATTTTTCTCTTTCTTGGACTCTAAGATACCTGTGCCATAGACAAGTAGCTCTGTTTCTGCAAACAAAATTAAGGGACTGAATCATTGATTTTGTTGTGAAGGTGAATAGCACATTTAATAGTAGGTGTTCCATATCTACTACTATGAAAAGCTGAAAAACAGCAGTGTATCATAAAGGTTACTGATAGAGAGACATATTAAATTACCTCATTCATACAAAAAATTAGTTGGTTTAATTTCTACCACACCATTCTTCATGTCTTTTCTCTCCATAGATCTTCTCTTGCTTGTGAAGTGTTACATCTTAGCAGAAAGTGATGAATAGTGAAAAGTTTTAATTCTTATTCATACATACATGTCTGAAAAAGGAAAGACGATGCAGTTTATCTTCAGTATAGCTTTTTAACTCTGCAATCAGCATATAATGACATGAGGGAATTCATAGATTTTTAAAAAAAATTTGAAAGACAATTTAGATAGGCATTAGGAAGTTCTCTTTGCTGTAGTTATGCCATTATGCAGAGAGGAATGTAACATTTATTGGGTAGGAGAGGAAGTAAGCAAAAGAAAGGTTGATTTTGTAGTCCATTGCCAGAGAAACAGCCTCAGGATGGAAAAGTGCTTTTGTCTGGTATGTTCTTCCACTTTTCCATATGAATTTTACTCAGTAACTTTTAAATCCAAATGCAAAAGTGTCCTTGAGGAGTAGGAGGATTCCCTTAACTGTCAATCTAGCATGTACAGTACAAAAGAGTTGTTAAAATGCATGTACAGCACCAACAGGTGTTCTACTGAAGTGAAATCACAGGGTATGGCAGCCTGCTGTCAAGGTAGTGGCTACTAATCTCTCTGCACTACTTGACCTCAGGAACTTGAATCATTAACTATGTTTAGATGTGTAGATTTAACTATTTCTTGTCATCCATTTAGTGCAGAGGAGTACATGCAGGTGGTCTGACTTGTCACTGCCTGTGGCTGCTTTTATGATTTGGTCCTGAGGCTGGGATGAGTGTTACACTTCTGTACATTTAATTCAGGTAATGCATCTCCTGCTGCTAAGACTGCACTTCAAAAGATCCTTGGCTAACTTCTACCAGGTTGTTGACTCAAATGTAAGTAATTCGGAAAAAAGTAGACTGTAGGACAATATAAACACAAATAAATAGATGCAAGATTACATAGTGTTAACGTCAATCAGAGGAATGAGATTCTGAAAATCTCTCTATGAGAAACAGAGGATAAAAAGTACAAAAATTTAAAAAAGCTCAATGAATTACTTTAAAAGATTACATGCCCTGATTTTGTTCAGTAGCAAAAGTCTGTACCAAATGAGTATAAGGTCCTTTGCAACTTACGTACAATAGTGCCTTGAATATTTCTTTTTTAAATATTTAACAAGAAAGAAAATGTACAGAGCTGCATGAGATACAGAACAATTTCACAACTCATTGATTGGAACAGTCTTGCACTTTGTCCTTCTGAGATTCAAAACGCAGATAGAAGAGCTCAAATTTAAAATAAAATTGCCTTATTCATATGAATAATTCTATATTCAGATGTCCTCCTGAGGATTATTAGAAGAAAATAGGATCATCATTATGAACCATGTTAAAATGGAGATGGTAGATGATGGATTAAACAGAGGAGAGAGGTCAGAAGTGAAAAGGGAGAACTCTAAGTAATTTACATTAAAATAGTTGAAAACTTGTGTATAGAGGAAATTATGCCGAAATATCACATCAGGAGAGAAAAGTAGAGGGTCACAAACTGGAAAGAAATCAAGTGAAAGAGATGTTATGTGACATAAAGTATAAAAGCTCTACCTCTGTGGAACTCTTACTTATAGAGGCAGGCTTTCTTTTGCGACTTCTTTTATCTGCCTGTGTATCCTAAGTTACAGATTCTTTTTCTTCAAGGAAATATTATCCTCTAGTCTGACACACTTTTTTTTTTGGTCTTTGACTATCTCATCCATGGTGTGATAGATAAAAAATGTTGCCAACTGAACCAGTAAGTTGACTGGTAAGATTTACTTGCAGAAGGAAGTGCTAGAAATTGGAAGAGGGACGGTACAGAGAGTAATTTTTAGAACAGTAAGACTAGGTCTATTTGTTAATTATGCAACACCCATACAATTATAAAAAAAAATGAGACAAACACATTGGATAATGAAAAGTTGGAGAAAAGTTTTAAAAGTGAGATTTTTACATGCTTGGAAAGCACTGCACACAAAACAAGGCTCAAGTATATGGTCCACTGCAAATGGATTCAATAGGAGAATTGCACAGTAATGCATCCATAAAGCATGTCATCCATACCATATTTACAAATATTAAGGGAAATATGTTAGGTAGGTAGGATTTCCCGCATTCAAATGACTATAAAATAAGATGGAGTGAAAAATAAAGGACACCTTACAAGCGTGCCTAATATTGAAATTCCCTATGGGTAAATGTAAATATGAGAGACAGTGAAATTTCAGAAATTTTCTGATCCAACAAAACAGAGAAAAATTCATCATAGATAAAGTTTAATACTCAACAAAAGCTGATATTGTCAACATATATAAAGTATATTTGTAGCTGAAAAACAGTTATTTTAATATAAATAACCTAAATTGCAGTATTGGCAAAAAGTATTACAAAAAATAGAACTTACAGAAAAATAAGTATAAGCTGTATTGTCTTTGTGCAAGATGCTTTTAGGGGCAGGGAGAGTGTGGTCGTGGTGATGTCTATGTGTGCTACAGGGGTGGCTTCTGAGAGAAGCTGCCAGAAGTTTCTCCTATGTCAAATAGAGCCAATGCCAGCTGGCTCCGAGACAGATACACTGCTGGCCTAGGACAAGCCCATCAGGGACAATAGTAAAGCCTCTGGTATAACAGATTTAAGAATGCAGGGTACAACAGCAATAGAAACCAGAGATAAGAGTGAGAATATATGAAATGAACAGGTCTGGAAACTCCAAGATCACTGAAACAGGATGAAGAGGAGGTGCTCCAGGTACCATAATTAAGATTCCCTTGCAGCCAATGGAGAATATCACGGTAAAGTAGCTGTCCCCCTGCAGACCATGGAGGTCCATAGTGGATCAAAGATCCAGCTTCAGTCTGTGGAGGACCCCACTCTCAAGCAAATTCATGACCAAAGGCAGCTGTGATCATATGGAAGGTTTGTGCTGAGCAGGCTTGCTGGTGGCAGGAACCACGACCCTGCAGGAGACCCACAATGGAGCAGTCTGTTCTTGAAGGACTGCACCCCGTGGAAAGGGACCTGGAGCAATTCATGTGGAATTAGCGCAGTGGAAGGACTCACACTGGAGAAGTTCATGAAGGACTGTCTTTCAGCATGGGAGAGATCCCATGCTGGAGCAGCACAGGAGTGTGAGGAGTCCTTCCCCTGAGAAGGAACAGTAAAGATGTATGATGAACTGACTGCAGTGCCCAGTTGAGTCCCCCTGTGCTACTGCATGGGAGGACATAATGAAAACTGGGAATGATATTTAGCCTGTGAAGAAGAAAGGAGTGGAGGAAAGGTGTTTTTATGATTTCTATTTCTCATTATCCTACTATGATAATAAATTAAACTAATTTCCAAGGTTGAGGCTGGTTTGACTGTGACAGTGAGTGATTTCTTCCTGTCCTTATCTCAACCCATCAACATTTTCTTATATTTCTTCTCCCCTGTCCAGTCAAGGATAACAAGTGATAAAACAGCTTTTGTGGGTACCTAGCATGGGTCATGTTCCTAGTTTTATCTCTCTGTTGGTTCAGGGCCTTTTACATATATGGTCAAGTCTCTGTCCTGCATTTGGGATTGGACACCTGCCCTCAGGTAACACTGTTAGGTTAGCCACATCTCTGGTTCTTTGGAAGAAGCCCCTTTGACCATGCTGTCCTTCTAACCATTAAATCTGTCTTTGGCTACTCCATCGTACCCATCCCAATCTATTTAGTCTCTCTCAGCCTGGATGAACCAGATTGGAGATTGCAGAACCCCACTGTGATACCTTCACAGACAAGCCTTCGTTACTACTGTTTGACCTTAAAAACCCAAACCAGTTAGTGTCTCAGCTCCTCACCTCCTGTCTCTCCTCAGAGACATTGACTCTGTCTTTCACACATTATTTCTCAGTGCTTTGATCCCTGTGTCCTGAGTTTATTAATTACCCATATATATCACAACTTGCTCTCTTCAGTTTTATTTCAGACAAGTGTGATTTGCCTTTGGCATTGCTACAGAAAGCATTGAAAGAAAAAAACATCCCATTACTGGAATGAGGGATCATACTAACTTTAACGTAAATTTCTGATTTTATACATTTGGGTATTATCATTTCTGTGACACCAGGAACAGCATAAAGGGAATCTTTCCCTTACCTTCTTTTTCTTCTATCCTTCTGAGGTTTCCTACTGTTCTGCTGCATTGAGAGAGAGGTCCTTTTGCAGCTTAGCCCTTACCTATCTAGGCATTGACACTGTGGAAAATAACCCTAGGAAACCAAAAAGCTGCCTCATCGTTTCTTTACCAGACAGGACTACCCTCTTTGCAAGTACTTGAAACCTGTGTCTAAACAGAAAAAAACACAATCAGATAAAATAATAAATAAAATGGGCATTAGTTGCAATTATCACAGGAAACAATGTCAGGATTTTGGAAACAAATAAGCTAAAATTATTTCCATGACCACATTTTTCCTTATCAATAAAACAGAAGACAGAAGGTATTTGGTAGTAACTGCCAATTTCAGTGATGGTCATTTTTCTAGACAACCATGTTGCATAAAATTGCCCAGCAGGCTCACTGTGTGCTGGAACTCTAAGGGGTCTGTGTTCCATTATATAATGACGAATTTCTTTTTATACCTCATGGAATTCCAGAAAGAGAGTACTGAATAGCAGAAACTCCCTATGTCTTTGAAATTTTCCTGGCCACTCTGACATGTGTTAAAACTTGTCCGAATATATTGGCTCAGGCAGGAAACATTAGGTGTCTAGATCCTTTGTTTCAGTTTGTTCAATAGTGTTACTGCAGGTCTGAACTCTCACAGAAGTGTCTGGCAGATTTTTCGGAATGCTGTGTCTTAACATGTCCTTACAAAGTGAGCCAGGAACACCTGGGATCCATGAAGAATCTTGATTCCTTAAAAATATTACCATTGATAAGATAAAAACCAATTTTCCTCTGGGAACCTCTTTGGAAAACCTACTGTTGAAAACAGAATCTCACAAAATAACTTTATGTAATGGGTATCATCAGGGGAATTGAAGTAGGTCAGTTTGCCAAAAGAGCGCTCTGCATCAAATTTTCGAATTTCATCATCAAATGGACTGCAGAGCAGAAATTGATTTTGTGTTTGCATTTTCCTTTCTGATCTTTTGGCCCTGGCTTTTACATACTTACTTACTTTCAAAATAAATGCTAAGCACTATGCATTGGCAGTCTTAGATTACTGCAGTATCTCCAAATTACTCTGTCTTGTAGAAAAACCAGGCAAGCAATTCCTAAAGAAGGTGTGTTTTAATCCCAGTTGGCAACTAAGCACCACATAACAGCTTGATCATGCCCTTCTCACCCCACCCCCTGGTCTCTGCTGAGATGTGGGAGAGAGAAAAGTGGCAAAACATGTGGGTTGAGGTAAAGACAGTTTAATAGGTAAAGCAAAAGCCTTGTACAAAAACAAAGCAAAACAGGGAATTAATTCACAACTTC
Organism: Sitta europaea; assembly: GCA_013400255.1. Lineage (NCBI taxonomy): Eukaryota > Metazoa > Chordata > Aves > Passeriformes > Sittidae > Sitta > Sitta europaea. The sequence continues at coordinate 187,961 of VXBS01001502.1, forward strand.
CCTTGGACAGGCAGGTGTTCAGCCCTCTCCAGGAGAGCAGGAGTCCACCAGGAGTAACCGTTACTTGAGAAGACAAACATCATCGCTCCAACCAATCTCCCTTCCTCCTCCTTCCCCCAGCTTTATGTACTCAGTCTGTGGAGTAGCTACAGATCTGTTAGTTTAGCCTAGTTCCTGGAAAAAAAAAATATATATAAGGTTACACAGGCTACTTTGAAAATCATTTAAAGAATAATGTCATCATTAGTCATGGTCAATATGGTTCACAAAGGAAATGTTCTGTTTAACTAGTTTGATATCCCTATGTTTCCCACCCACTGGAAAGAAGGGAAGGCAGTGGGTGTAGTCTTTATGGATTTTATAGGGTTCTGATATTATCCCTCACAGCATCTGCTGTGGACACACTGACCAGCTGTGGATAGGTGGGTTCACAGTGCATTGGGTGAAGAACTGACTGAAGTATAAACTGGTAGAGCACAAGTATAAACTGATAGAGCAGTGGCTGTAAAGCAACCCTCCAGAAAGGGATCTGGGGATACTGGTCAGCAACAGGTTTATTAGGAGTCAGTGTTTCCTAGCACCCAGATTGCAAATCACATTCTGGGGTGCATCAAATGATTCATCACCATCCAGTCAAAAGAGGTGATTATCCTGATGTAATCAATGCTTGTGCAGCCTTACCTTGTGTGTAGCTCTAGATCCCAGAATTTAAGCGGGAGATGAAGGTGTTTGAATGCATTCAGAGAAGGGCAACAAAGCTGGTGAAAGGGCTGGAAGGGATGTCCTGTGAGGAGCAGCTGAAGCCTTTGGGCCTGTCTAGTTTGGAGAAAAGGAGTCTGAGGGTCATTGTCATTGCTCTCTACAGCTTCTTGAGGAGGAAGAAGCAGTGGAGAGGGAGGTGCTGGTCTCTTCTGCCTGGTCCCTAGTGATGAGACACATTGAATGGTTTAAAGTTGTGCCAGTGAAGGTTTTAACAGGATATTATGAATAATTTCTTTATCAAGAAGCAGTCTAACACTAGAATAGGTTTCCTAGAGAATAGGTTGTAACCCAAACCTATTTAAGTAGCATTTAAGCATTGCCCTTAGTAACATGCCTTCACTTGGTCAGCCCTGAATTGGTTACACAGTTGGACTAGATAATCTTTTATGCCTCTTTCAACTGAAATAGTTCCCTTCTGTTCTATTCTATTCTATTCTATCTAAAGCTATATCTCCACAGTTTTAGGCTAATGCTTTCTATTGGTGAAGAGTGATCACTGCATAAGCTGTTGCCTGGGCAACAAGCATGAGCAAAAATAATAGCTGTCCCTGAAGTAAATACTAACTGCACTTCAATAAAACTCCCCAGTATAGTTTTCTTCTCCTTAATCTCTAAACTCAGAGCATAGAATCCAAAGTATGTGAGCAGTCTGTGAATGATTTGCTTATTTTCAAATGGCTGAACCCTTGATATAAGCAGTTCTGGAATAGACAACATATTGTCTTGAACTTTCGATTTAGACAAAGTTTGGTGAAGGATATTCATGTATAATGAAAAATCTGTTTTGGTATTACTAACTTGATATTTGTCTTATTTTCTATGGCTTTGTAATGAATAGTACAACTAGTTGCATTAAAGATCCCTAGAATAGAGAAAACATTGTACCATTCCCTTTCCACCTAATTATGGAATATTTAAAACAGGATCCATCTGCATTAACTAATGTATTTAAATGTTAAGGTTTGGACAGAGCTTGAAACTGCAGGCTTCTAAATTTAGTCATGGGATCCAGTTTGCTAATGCAGGTAAGTCACCGATTCACAGAGCTATACATGTCTGTATACTGTAGATATTTACCTTAAACTGAGAGATCAGATCCAAACACTGTTAATTAGAGTGTAGTTTCTCAGAAGCAAACATAAGTACCAAATATCATTGGAAACGCCTTGGGGTATTTGAGACATTTTCATTAGACTAGACCTGCAGCAGATCTCTGCTCTCCCAGTTTGGCAACTGGAACTCAGGCAAGATAATATTCTATGTCAAATTGCACTTAAGACTAAGGCAATTTAGGGAATTTTGGCAATTCATCTAATCCCTACATCTGCAATGGAAGCTTAAACATTTATACTCAGACACTTAGACTTAGATATTTGGAGTCTGAAGTTTGAACTCATCTTAAAAGTTTATGATAATCTTGCCCAAAAATATTCTGTGCCTTTTAGTTCTTATGAAACTTTATAAAACAAGCCATAAATAAATAAATAAATAAAAATAAAGAAAATAAAAGCTTGGTAAGTATCTTACACCCTCTCTTTGTATGCTTTCATTATTAATGTTGTTGCTTTTACTGATTGTTTTCTTATCTTGTTGCTGTTTCCATTAAAACTGTTCTTATTTCAACTTGTGACTTCACCTTTTGTGCCTCTAATTCTCAACTCCAACCCCCAAGTGGGAAGGGAGAGAGGAAGAGAGAAAGCAAGTGAATTCCTTAACCAAAATATTCTCCCAAGAAAATAATCTCTTAACTTAAAGAGTCTAGATTCCTATTTTGAACTAAGATAATAATGTCCTTCACAAATAGCTGTCCAGAATAGAACAATCACATAAATATATGTCTATACCCAAGTCTACATTAGATTACACTTTTAGTTTTTCTCATATCCCTATGTGATTTTTTTCCCTTGTATCCACAATCCTAGATGCCATTCTTATTTCACAACCTTGATATGGTTACTAGAGAGGTTTCATATCACATCCAACTAGAAGGCAAAACTCCCCTTGCTGTAGAGGACTACTAAGGTTGTTCAACCATTTGACCAGTATAGGCTCAACACAATATTCCAAACACAGAATGACTTCTGTTCATGCCTTCTCTTGCTTGTCTCTACTCAAGCATTGTAGTGCTACTTAGAGAGAAACATATTAACATCTCTACAAGTTGTTCAAGGAGGGGAGTAATGCCTTACTCTAGATCTGAATACGTGCTGCAAGACAAAGAGATAACCCTTCTCATGCTCCTTTAGCCTTCTTGCAGCTATTTGCTCCTGCTGTCTTCCTTGCATAAAAATATATGGCATAAAAATTATTTCTAGCAGAAGCTGTACTCAAATGTTTGTTTCAGTGAAAGGCCCCAAGACTCAAACAGTGTTGCATTCTCTGTGACGAAACTTTTATTATGAAAAGCACTTACATTTTCTAATTCAGCACAATGGATACTTTTGAAAACAAATTAAAACATAATAACATATCCAAAAAGTCTGTAGTCTACTAAATAGTTGATGGTACCAGTCTATTAAATAATTGATGATACCCCCAATGCCGGTATAACTTACATTATAAATTCTCAAATAAATTTTAAAAAGAATGTTACATGTCAAGCATTAACATGAAAATAATTCTCATTTCCCCTAATGAAGATCTCTACAATTTACACCAGTTTTCATTAATCACTTTTAGTTTTAGTTTTTTAGTTAGCTTAGATTGCATTCTTTACCAAAGCCGCTGTTCTTTCTTGTCCTTATTGGATTTGTTTTCCTCATTATTGCTTTTTTCTTCATCTGTACATTTTAAAATCATTTTTGTTGTAGGCTCACTGTTTTTCCAGCAGACAGCTGACATTAGTAGAAACGTCATACCATCCTGGGCACTGCAATTCTCAAAATAAAGGAGTATCAAAAGGAATTGCTGGCAGCCCTTTACATATCTTAACTTCATACAGAATATTTTGACAAGGGAAAAAAAACACTTTTGCCTGGTGCTAATCTCATCAGAACAAAAAAAAAAAAAAAATTCAAGTTGTGTAATGGTTTTATGGATGTCAACATTATTTTATAACCTTGATAGTGAAACTTGGAAGCTGATCACTGTACAAATGTTTTGTAATTTTTGAATTTTGCTTTGGGGCATCAGTTTTGTTTTCATTATTATTGTCAGTGTTCCAAGCCTTGAAAAATTTTGGGACATATGTTATATCCCGTTCTAGATTGTTGCTTGTGAAGTGAGGCAAAATTACAAGTACTTGAGAGTTGAGAGCACTAGTTAGTTTCTTCAACTGAGAAATTGATCCTAAGTAGAAGAGCATTCCTTTCAACTACAGTTGAACAGCCTGTGATGATTTCCCACTACCCAATTCTGAGTTAGTATGATACTGGTTGTGTCTCTTCTACAGGCTCCACTAAGATTCATGCCTATGCGGTTCATTATTTACTTTTGCATCCCTTCTTAGTCGTGTGGCACTTAGGAAGCTACTGAAGGACTTCATCCCTTCCAGATAAACAAAAAAATACATACATGGTTTTGAGCTTCTTTGTGGGTTTTTGTTTGCTTATTTGTTGGTTTGGTTAGGGTTTTTGTTTGTTTGGCTTTGTTTGGTTTTTTGTTTGGGTTTTTTTGTTTTGTTTTGTTGGTTTGTTTTGTTTTCTGAAACAGTATATACATTATGCCTCTGCACCTGCTTGTCAGAAAACCAAGTTATTCAATGTGATCATAGTTAATAAAATTATACCAGAGCTGTCCTAATGTTGTGGTGTGTTTATTTTGATCCCTTGTTCCTTGTATCGTTTCATTATNATGGGCGTGGGCTGGGAAATTTACTCTGGCACCGCGTCATCGTAAATTTAATTATTTAACACTTGGAGCTGATATTGTCTTCTAAATAACATACTAATGGACAGGGTTTAAATTACTCAGTTTAAAAATCTAATTATTTCAGTGATTTGTGATTTTCTCTCCTTCTAAAGACAATTTTGAACTCAGTGAATGGATTATGCTTGTCTGTGCTGAGAGGCATAACTGTCACAGAGATTACAACACTCTTTTCTTAATTACATTTGTTTGAATATAAAACATAGCAATAATTTGTGAGTTTTCATTATCTTTGCATACCTGTGGTTTTATTTCTTCGACTGAGATTCATTCACTCTTGAAATTCTAACAAGTTTTCTCCTATGGAAGAGAATACAGTCAAAAAAAGACAAGAGCAAAGAAATAAAATACAACTTCAAAAGCCACCTGTGATATTTTTAGGCAAAGCAAAGCACTTGAAGTTTAATTAGCATAATGATATTTCGTAGAAACCAGCAATACAGAGTTCGCAAGTTAGAGTGACAGGGTAAAATTGGGGACACATTTAGTAAATTACAGCTTTATGTAGGTAAAGTAATTTATATCTTTTGACATTATTTTCTTCATTTCAAACAGATTAAGAGTCACTTAGATTACTACACAATCTTTGTACTGAAAGGATGGCTATTACAGCACTTTACATGCCATTTATCAAATTCTAGTCACCTTTTAATAAGAAGCCCCAAGAAGAAAGGAGAGGTTGGAGAGAGCAAGGCTGGGTTTTCTCTAAAAATGAGACAAATGGAATAGATTACTGTCTGTCAATTAAGCCATCTTGGGTTTAATTCGTATTTTTGTTTCTTTTAGACATTTCACAGAGACTTCTCTTTTTCTTCTGCTTGCTATATAAAATTGACTGATCTTTCTTAGCCTAAGTATCTGGGAAAAAAGAAAGTCATGGATATTTTCTCAGTGCCTACTGCTTCTGCAGTTGCTGTTGCTGCTGCTCAATTATTGTTGAGTTTGTCTTTTAGCCACCAGCACTTCTTGGAGGCTGCATTGAAACTAGCATGAGCACAGTAGCATGATCTACTTAATTGACTAAGTGGACCGCTAGATTTTTGGTCATCCTCAGACATTCTGTGAAGGTAGGCTGAATCCAGACTTTATCAAAGACTTTGTAAAAAATACTTTAAAAAAAAGTGGTAAAACACCGAGACATGTTCTTTCAAACTGTGAAACACAACTTTACTAACAAAAGTTTCCACCTATTATTATCTTATAAAATCATAGCTAGAAACTCCTAAGTAAGAGAGAATACACGAGAAAAAATTAGCATGGACAAAAAAAGTAAGAAAATAAATGGTAGGGGAAAAAAGCAATATTTCTACTAATAACATTGCAAACCATTTTGGCATCATAACAGATATAATGATAATTTTGTTTATGTGGTCACAGTTTTACTTATTTGATGCTACTCATAACTCAAATCTTATATTCAGTAAGATACTTTCCTCTCCTCTGTTTACTCAGCTATGTATGTGTCTGTTTCAAATGTTCAAAAGATAAGGCTTCAAGTAACTTATTTTACTGGAAAGGGCTCTACAAGGTCAAATGGAAGGGGTGGAAGGGATATTCACTTATTAACAAGCTGCTTTCTGCCATAGCTGATATATGAACGTGGTTCAGGCAGTTAATTGTTAAAGAGATTAAAGTTTTTTGTGTTCCACATATAATCAGCCCAAATTTCAGATTTACAACTGTTGGGGGTTGAGTTCTCTTGTAGAATTTTCTTTTTCCCCTAAGTTGCCAGGTAACTAATGATTGGATACTTGAAGGTAGTTAAGAGAGACAAAAGAAGTGGCTGAGGTGGGGGGGGAAGGAGAAGGGCAGGTAGGACTTCGTTTTTGCTAGAGGGGGTGCTGGGGGAGAGATCTCGCGGTTTTTCTTCACTGGCANGTTCGCAAGTTAGAGTGACAGGGTAAAATTGGGGACACATTTAGTAAATTACAGCTTTATGTAGGTAAAGTAATTTATATCTTTTGACATTATTTTCTTCATTTCAAACAGATTAAGAGTCACTTAGATTACTACACAATCTTTGTACTGAAAGGATGGCTATTACAGCACTTTACATGCCATTTATCAAATTCTAGTCACCTTTTAATAAGAAGCCCCAAGAAGAAAGGAGAGGTTGGAGAGAGCAAGGCTGGGTTTTCTCTAAAAATGAGACAAATGGAATAGATTACTGTCTGTCAATTAAGCCATCTTGGGTTTAATTCGTATTTTTGTTTCTTTTAGACATTTCACAGAGACTTCTCTTTTTCTTCTGCTTGCTATATAAAATTGACTGATCTTTCTTAGCCTAAGTATCTGGGAAAAAAGAAAGTCATGGATATTTTCTCAGTGCCTACTGCTTCTGCAGTTGCTGTTGCTGCTGCTCAATTATTGTTGAGTTTGTCTTTTAGCCACCAGCACTTCTTGGAGGCTGCATTGAAACTAGCATGAGCACAGTAGCATGATCTACTTAATTGACTAAGTGGACCGCTAGATTTTTGGTCATCCTCAGACATTCTGTGAAGGTAGGCTGAATCCAGACTTTATCAAAGACTTTGTAAAAAATACTTTAAAAAAAAGTGGTAAAACACCGAGACATGTTCTTTCAAACTGTGAAACACAACTTTACTAACAAAAGTTTCCACCTATTATTATCTTATAAAATCATAGCTAGAAACTCCTAAGTAAGAGAGAATACACGAGAAAAAATTAGCATGGACAAAAAAAGTAAGAAAATAAATGGTAGGGGAAAAAAGCAATATTTCTACTAATAACATTGCAAACCATTTTGGCATCATAACAGATATAATGATAATTTTGTTTATGTGGTCACAGTTTTACTTATTTGATGCTACTCATAACTCAAATCTTATATTCAGTAAGATACTTTCCTCTCCTCTGTTTACTCAGCTATGTCTGTGTCTGTTTCAAATGTTCAAAAGATAAGGCTTCAAGTAACTTATTTTACTGGAAAGGGCTCTACAAGGTCAAATGGAAGGGGTGGAAGGGATATTCACTTATTAACAAGCTGCTTTCTGCCATAGCTGATATATGAACGTGGTTCAGGCAGTTAATTGTTAAAGAGATTAAAGTTTTTTGTGTTCCACATATAATCAGCCCAAATTTCAGATTTACAACTGTTGGGGGTTGAGTTCTCTTGTAGAATTTTCTTTTTCCCCTAAGTTGCCAGGTAACTAATGATTGGATACTTGAAGGTAGTTAAGAGAGACAAAAGAAGTGGCTGAGGTGGGGGGGGNCTTGTTGAATATTCCATCTGCAAGGCAAAACTGGTACTTTTTATCTGTCACAGAGAGATGCCACTTTTGTTAATGATAAGAAAATGCTTTTGTAAACACTTTGAGACATTATTATCTCAAAGTCCAATTTCAGCCCCCAAGTTGATTCAATATCCCCAGAGAAGCAAGAACAGTCAACATATTTTTGCAAACAAAACTGGAGAAAAATGCAGATAAATAAAGATCAACACAGTGTTTTTGTATAATAATAATAATGCATTAACATTACTTTTGCAAAATAACTTCCTGGATTCCTCTTTCATAATTTAGATTAATTCCTTGTATGATCATTATTTGCTAAAATTAGACTCAAATCTTTTATTTCTGTATCTAATTGCAACATATTTTCTGTCTCGTTCTGCTGATGTTAATATTCTTAAATATTTTAATTTCCTATTTTACATTTAACTGTTCCAATGACTGTGTTGTAAGTTCTAAGTGCATAATGAACCTACTTTTTGTTTATTTATAGACTATAATTACTTCTTACAAAATTGTGCAAAAAAAAATTTGGAAGTAGAGCTATCTCTATGACCTATTAATTGCGAGGATATGGGAAGCTCAGAGCACTCCCACTCCTTCCTACTCATTACCCCTTTAGGCAGCCAAAATTCCATGTCCCACATATACAAGTCAGTGGTAAACTGAAATGTGATTCAATTCAGTACTTTAAAATAACTTTTTGTACATTCAGTCATGATTTTTATAGAACTCTCAAATGTTTCCAAAAATTTAGTGACAATAATGAGTCAACATATTAAGCAAAGAAAGATGAAATAAAAAGACATGCATATTATGTAAAACCTAACAACTTGAATTAATTTTTCATAAACATATTGCTAATGAAGACATGATGCTATTTAAAAAAAAAATATACTCATTGTGTATGAAATCCTAAGTAGTACTTTGTAGCTTTTACTTTAAAGTGCAATTTGAAAGCAAAAAGGGATTTTTTTTTTCTAAGAAAAAAATCAAATGTTACCATGATATACTATAAACAATAACAAACTCATACAAACATATAAACGCTGCAAAGAACTATTATTTATTCAGGTTTTGTTAAAGAATCCAGGGACTGAACATCAATAGCTTTAACCATCCTATTTTAGTGACAGTGAGGCAGAATTTCAGTCTAGAATGTTACTAAAATAGCCAAAATTTCTTGACAATCTTAATTTCTTAGTTATTGAATACAGAAAAAGAAACAGAACAAACATAAAAAGTTAAAGTTGCAAAACAATTAAAAAAAAAAAGAAGGAATTAAGGAAGATCCAGAAGGTTGCAAGACTAGGACAAGTCAGCAGTGTAAGAGAAGGAGGCATTGTGCATTAAAAAAAATATCAGGAGAAACAATGTATTGATCCTGTATGATGTAACTTACTATTCTATTGTTTCAGAAAAAAATATTTTTTTTTTGATGGCAGGTGGTTTAAGACAGAAACTAAGTAGTTCAGTAGAAAATAAACTGTAGTGAATATATTCTAGAAGTCTAAAATAATATACTTCCAGAAAACAAAGACACAGTGTAGAGTTACTTCAGAAAATTAGTCAACCCATGATGGATTGCAGGTTCTCCGATCCTGCTTGCCAAACAAATAGAGGTAGTTAATAAGCTTGTCAACATCAACTATGTGAAAATATGATTAAGTCCTGTGAACAAAATGTTACCAAATTAAATAGTTATATTTAGCTCGGTGTCTTAAGTTAATATCTTAATTATCCTGGAATATGACTCTCCCAGAAAATTGTTGTGTTTTGTAAATATAAATAGAAATGCTTTCAACACAGAAACCACAGATTAGCTTTCTAACACTTGCAATATTATTTCAGTAATATGCTTTGCAAATAGGCATCAGATGTTGTTGTGGTTTAAGCCCAGCTGGAAATTAAGCACCACACAGCCGCTCACTCAATCCCCTTCTCTCTCTCTCCCCACCCTGTTGGGATGGGAAAGAGGATTGAAATAAAACTTGTATGTTAAGAAAAGAACAGTTTAATAACTGACAATGAAGCCTAATACAATCATAATGGTAAATAATAATTGTAATGGTTATAAAAAGGAAGCAAACAAATAATAAAAAACCCAAGCAAGTGATGTGCTGCACACCACCTGCTGACTGATGCCAGTCCCCTCTACCCGAAGAAAGATTAACCATGTTTCCTGGCAACTCCCCCCCCCGCCCCAGTTTATATATAGGGCATGACCTTCCATGGTGGGAAATACCCCTTTGGGCAGTTTCTTTTGTGTTGCTCCTCACTGGCAGAGCCTCATGGGATGAGGAAGGGGAAAGAAAGTCCTTGACTGAGGATAAACACAACAGCAAAAATGAACCCATCAGTACCATTCTCATTCTGAATCCAAAACACAGACAGCACTCTAACTACTGAGAAGAAATTAGCTCTGCCCTAGCTGTAACTAGGTCAGAGGGGCAACATGTCTTTCAGGTTCCAAACGATTCGTATTTCCAAAGCATCCCTTTTATTTATCACAATAATAGCAAAAAATAAGGACACAAGGCATTTCTAAGACTAGGCAGAATTTAAGCATATTTTATTAAAATTTACATTTGAGTCTGGTTTTGATTTCCCATTTCGATCTAGCACCTGTTTTTTCAATGGCACTGTTATAAGTCTGCAGCATAACCAGGATGTAAATATAAAATGTTCCACAAATTTTCCCGGCTCCAGCCTGATAACAAGTATGCTCCTTTGCTCTATTACATCGTAAATTTCTCCATGTTTGATTCATGGTAGAATGTCAGAGGGAGGCATAAAGTCTCTTTTTATAAAAGGCATATCTGTTTCAAATAACTTCTCTGAGCTCTGATATGATTGCAATACTGGGGATTACAGCCACACTACAATCTAACAAAATCAGCAATGCTTCTTTCTTGTATTCTCACTCCTCAATTTCATGCTCTGGCTGAAGCTGTGCAGGGCTTTTTTCCCCTTCTTGAATCTGTTATCCCAGAGGCACTGCCACTGCTGCTGATGGGCTCAGCCTTGGCCAGGAGCAGGTCTGTCCTGGAGTAGGCTGGCTTTGGCTCCCATGGACACAGGGTCCGGCAGCTTCTCACAGTAGCCTCCCCTGCAACAAGCACCACCCTCCTCTCCTACCCTGCTGCTACCATAACTTTGCTAGGTAGGTCTAACACACTGACAATGTAAAGGATCTACCTCTTTCTGCAGCAAGAGGGAAGCTGGGAAAGGTACCTCACATGCCTAGAAATTAGTAGATACCTTCATGCAGAGAACAAAATCCCACTCCACATAACTCATTCCAGGGTAGGCTCAGCTCTCTTGGTTTCATGCAGTCTGTTGTCATTCTGCTGATCCTGACAGGGGCTTGGACATTGAGATTACCTACAGAATCTTAAATTTGGCCTGTATATAACCACTGAAGGTTACACATGGGTCTATTTCAAATACTTTAGGATGTTAGAAAAGGTAAGATTTTTAAAGAACAGTTTCTGTATCTTACTATCTTTCAACTTCTTTCCCTTCTAGGTACTCACCAGAATGCTTGCCATGGGTAGGATTCAGCTGCTAATAGAGAGGTTTTTCTTTGTTTTTGGTGACCTCCAATGTTTCACCTGATCATACTAGGATTAGATAAAAGTTATGAGTCTCTCAGAAAATCAGCGTTGTATTTGTCAAACTTATATGAATATCCTTGACAACACAAGAGACCTCAAACGACTGTGGTCAGTACTGTGGTATAATAAAATCCTTTTGTGATTTACCTTGATATTATATATGTACAAGGCCCTATATCCATTGCATCATTTCATATTTTTAAATATTCAAATGGAAACTTAGGACTATATGCTTTCTCTAATTTTAAAAATAATAACAATAATAATGGTAATAGTACAGGATTTCAACACTAAATATGTATTTTGATATTTTGAAAATATTAAAAGTTGTCTATTATTATTTAGTCTTCATGAAAATATTCAGTGTTGTCTAATTAAAATATATGTAGTTGTGCCCTCAAGACCATATTCCCAGCGACAAACAGCCATAGAAAAATAAAGTATGAGAAGCTTTTTTACTTTTAGTAAAATATTGTGTGTTCTCTAGAAAAATTAATCTAACAAACTTTTTTTCTTGCATCTAAATAAACAATGGGACATACTGAGCAATTAATCATGAGTAAGGAAAAAAAATCTCAACAAAACAACAAACTCATCTCACTTAATTTAAAGAAGCAACTAATCCAATGATGTAATAAACATACTAAATAATGTTATTGAGGAAGCTAGTTTAGAAATGTTCAATTTATTTCAATAAAAATAAAAGAAGAAAAAATCATCTAGATAAATAAACAAGAAATCTGCTAAAAGCAAGTAAAAGTTGTAATTTTTATGGTAGAATTTATTCCTCCATTAATAACCAATATCTTTTTAGGATGAAAAATATTTTATAGGGACTGCAGACATGCTACAATTAAATTTAAAAAAAAAACCCAAACTGGTAATTTAATTTCAAAAGCCTCTTTCCAAATACCCAAAATGTACAGGCACCCTTACAGAGTAATAGAGAATAATGCTCCCTCACACTCCTTCCATCTGAGAAGGAGGATTTTTATTCTACTTTGAATATGCCAGGCTGAAATGTGTAAGTAGTGTGGTAGCTGTCATGAATTGTTATGAGTGTTGTACCAATAAATTTCAACTTTACAGCAAGCAGAATCAGGGATGAAGTGTTTTCAGGAGGCTGATTTTATAGATTTACTTGCATGTACTCAGTTTAAAGAAAGAAAAAAATCATTCTCTTATTGGCATTACCCCTAGTAATACTTAGTAGAATGCAGTTTACACCATACTGTGATGCAATGTCAAGTTTTCAGAGAACAGTCACAGCTGCTCAGGGTATAACAAAACCACTGACTCTTTTGTTGTGGTGCAAAAACACATATTTTTTAAACTAGAAGAAGGGAAAAAGAACCTTCAAAATTACAAAAAACAATCTGCAGAATAATTTCAAAAACTATTTTGAACCAGAATACCAAAGGGAAATTGAATTTTCACTGATTTGCCAATTTTATCAGCCTGAACTAGTAATTAACCAGTTTTGTAGCACACTGTCTATGACTAAATTTTTCAGCTTCTCAGGAATTCTGATTTCATTCTAGAAATAAATATTTTTCATTACATTACTTTTTACTTTTAAATTTTGCATTTTATTTACTCCAGAAATCCTTTTCTGATCCACTTCTTAGATAATAATTTTTAGATGATTCATCACATTTTAAGTTGATTTCTCATCCTATTAGAAACAATTATTTTGTCCCAAAGTGGGCAAAGATGAGTAACAATTGTGTATTTCTGAACATTAGTTATTATTGGTATTACTAATTTTTATGAGTAGAAAAATAATAAGAAATTTAAAGATAAGTTTAGTGCTTCCATTTAAAACTCTTTCGATCAGGTTTCTCAGAGAACACTCCAAGTGTATTTAAACATTTAATACTAAGACTAAGGGAAGTGTCATGTCAGCAGCTGCTCAGAGAAACTGTGATAAGATAGTGGCACTTTTGCAACTCTGAACCTTCTTTTGATTAAAACTAGTAAATTTATAATAAAATGAAAAATGAAGTTAACTTACCCACATGTGCCATGTTTGAGAGTTTTCTCAACCAATATGGCATGTCATAAAACTAAATAGGGAGATAGGGAAAGAATAGTAACTGAGAAAAAAACTGACTGCTGTAGAAAACATCAAGAGTTTTATTCCCAAGGTGATTTTTTTTTTTTTTTTTTTTTGTTTGTTTTTTGTGGGGGGGGCGTTTCTGGCAAAAACAATCATGGCATAAACAGAAGCTTATTTGTAGTACATGCAAATAAGTCTGGACAACCAAATGATCTGGTAAAACATACCAAGATACATGTTTATCCAACAGTATAGAAGCACCTTAAGATATCTGTCATTAGCTCTAATAAATCCCTGTAGTCAACAAGGAAGAAAGGTTCAATTTGTTAACTCAGCTCACTTTTTTTTTTACTTTTAGAGTTGTAGTACTTTTTTACTTATTTGATCTTGTCTCTTGATTAATGTTCTTTGCTTAGTCATTCTCAAGATTCTCTGTTTCTCAATTAAATTTCGTATTTCCAAGATCAGTTTGATTTGTCCATAATGAAATAAAGGGGATTGTACAGACAATTAATTAGAGGCATTCAATTTTAAAATATACAATATTTTATTCCAATTTATCTCGTGCTCAAACTTGCTGTTAAAGTTTTTGAGCCTTCATGAATATGACCTGGGAGTAAGTAGTTGAAAATTTCTAGGACATGGACAAATTTCAGTGATCACATCTGTGCATATACATATATTTTCAAATAGGATGTTAATGAAGTTAAGAGCTAAATCCTATAAAACTTCTCGACTGTCTGATTCTTTTCTTAATCAGGTCAGCACAAGATCATCAAACCAACTGATTGGATGCTGCCTTACACAGTGAGTGTATTTGCCCCGCACATGCCTACAACTCTAAGTGTGGGTAAGCACATCTCTAAAATGAAAAGTTTAGCATAATTTTTTAGGTCTTCTGAATAAACTAAATTTAAAAAAAAAACCAAAAAAACCCCAAAAAGTGAAACAAAAAGCACCCTCGGTCATCAGGATTCTTTACCTGCTTTGTCATGGATCTAGGCTCTGCAAACATGACCTAAGTTTGATGCCAACGTGCTGAAATGAATATATAAACATGTAGGAAAACGTTCAGTTAAAAAGAGATGGTAACGTATTGGAGTAGACTGTCTACACCCTAGGTGTTCAAAGAGACTTTTAGTGCCCTGATCAAGCTCAGTGTGAAGCCTTCATACACTCCAGTGATAGTCATGAACCGAAATTCAATTTTTAATAATTTGAGGTGTCCAGCTTGCTTAGTTGTAAATACCTATATTTGAGCTGATTGATTTGGCTTTTTTAATAACCAGAAAAAGCCTGAAGTATGATCCAGTTGCTTAAACAAAACATTTTGTGCCATTTGAGATGTTCTGGAGGATCCCAGAGTTTCTTTCTGCTTCTGAAAGGCATGAGACCTCTGTACTTCCTGGGAGATCTCCTGTCTATGTGCAGATGCATGTGGTAACTTAGAGAATTGGAACTTGTACTGCACATTACTGAAGCCTACCAACTCTTTTCCTAGTTAGTTTGGCAAAAATGTATCCTTTTTTACCATGGCTTTAAGTGTTTATTTTCCATAAGAAAATAAAATATTTACTCCCAGGTGGCCAGTCTATGATGTGGAGACATTCTTAGAATTTCTTCAATTATTGCACTCACCCTATCTTTGTAATGTCAGAGTTCAAGATGTCAGTTAAAAATAGTAAGTTTATTTCCCTTGTAGTCTTGTCTTGAATAATTCTGGTACAAACTAAATATAAAATATTGCCATATAATATATGTGCCATATAAAATATGGCACAAACTGCCATATTTTAAATAATCCTGTCTTACCATGTATCTTATCAGCAGCTTACATGCTTAAATGTAAATTCACATGGACTTCAAAGGTTAGTATTAAGATATGAACTTGTGAGAATCTGTATTAGAGGTATCTCCTTAGAGGTATCTTTTGGTCCAGACTTAAGTGGTAGAACAAAGCCTTTAATCTGTACAAACCTCACACTGTTGCCGGGCATTATGTCCCTCTTCTGAAAGGCAAGACTTGTAAACTGGACTCCCTAAGACTTCATTTTTGGCTCATTACATCTGACTGTTTAAATGTTATTTTAATCACCAATACAAATCATACCTTAAAATAATCAACAGTTGTTTCTAGGCTTTAAAAGTTCCAGGTTTTAGAGCAGAAGGGCATCTAGAGAAGAATGCATCATGTTGCTGCATTGGTTTGGATTTCAGACATTTCGTGTACATTGCTGAAATGCATCCCACTTGGCATGGACTCTGGACATTGATCAAAGTGGACCAGGCACCAGGTGTCCAATTTTTGTTATCCATACTGTCTCTATGAGACTATATTTTCTAAATTGCTATTGAGATTTTAGCCCCTCTGGGGCTGGAAGTCTCGTAAAAGAATTTTCTTTTTGAGGTCCAGTGAATAACTTGTTTCAAGCTGAGACAGAAATACCAGGAGAAAGCTGCTTCTAGCAATATGTGCCCACTTCAGAAACCCAGAAGCGTAGTTTGATTTAGGCTCATCTCTACTAAAATGCAGTAAACATTGAGAACGTAGATAGAACTTTTCTTTAATATTTTATTTTTCTACTTCAAGAAGATTTCATTTATTCTAGTGGTTCAGGTAAAGATGAAGATGAAAACAAAAAGTGATTTAAGAAAATAATTCAAAAATTACCTGTATGATAAGTAGATTTCCAGAAGTATTTGTTTAGATTCTGAATTCTTTGAGATCAGAAAAGGCATCTGCAATGATAACTAAAGGGTTGATAAACATTTAAAAGTTTTAGTCCTTTCTCAATCAATACTCTTCTAAAAATAAATCCAAGTAATTAAGTAAAGGAATAATCTTCCTGTTTCCCTTCACATACTGGAATGTCTTATTCAGACAAGACACTGCCAGTTAACAGATTCAGATAGCAATATTCACATCTAGAGAGGCAAAGCAACTTAAAGAACATTAACCAGGGAAAGCTACAGAATTTGACCCAGTGGAAGTAATTTCTCAAATAAAAGTCAAAATATTTGTTGCTGAAATGCCAATTAGTTTTAGATGGGGATTTCAAAGTTATCTGGAGCTGTTATTCCACAACTAATTAGTTTCTACAGTGAAAAGAGCATAGTTTTCTTCTGCCAGTTACAGTGTTCCTGCAGCATCTGATGGTATTGACATTACCAATTATGTACCATTCTAGCACACTAGTAATTCACCCATATGTCCAGCAGGCTTCTGTTATACTTGCCCAAATCAATAACTAATCAGGACTGCATAATTTTCAATAAAGTTCTCTTGCTTTTCCAATCAGAAAGCAGTAAAGATATGTCAAAGTGAATTCTACAGTGTATTTTTCGAAATGACACAAAAAAAATGTTCAGATTCTTTTGATAGAAGTGTTTCTCTCTTTGTTTTTAACACTCTGTATATACTGTTTTTCCCGTTAGGTCTGAGGTTAAGGATTCTTCTACAGAGCAGATAATGTTTTGACATTTGCAGTATTATAATCGGTATTGCAAATACTGATTTACAATACATCTTATCAAATAACAAGTGAAACAAGTGATTGTATATTAGTCACGTTCAAAGAAGGATGAAGGGTCTGGTGTACAGGTTTCATGAGGACCAGTGGAGGGAGGTTGGTTTTTGAACCTGGACAAAATCATGCTTAGGGGGGACCTTATCATTCTGTACCACTACCTGAAAACAGGCTTTAGCAAAGTGGGGGTCAGTTGGTTCTCCCAGTGAATGAAAAGGAATTGTTCTCAGGATATCTATTTCAGACCAAATTAATCATACTATTCTACAGTTCTGTGATTTTATTATTTTAACAGTTCAGAAATCTGAGTAAAATCACATTATTATAGCAGAACTCACAAAATATCTTTAATTCTTAATATCACCCCTTAAAAGTAATATTTGAAGAAATGCAACCTTTTTCTTTTCTTTTTTTCCCCAACTTTATTTGCTTTATCCAAAGTAAGTCCAAGTCCTGTATGCTTATGATGGAGTTCAGAGCATAGACACAAAAACAAATTCAGGTTCAAAAAGAAGGTTCATTTCTATTCTAAACATGAAATTCTGATCACCCCAACCACTGTGATGTAAAGAGAGAAACTAGTGCACTTTACTTTTTTTTTGCATAACATACAAATGTAGATTCTGTACCTGATACTTATTGCTTTGTAAACAAATATATTTTAAAATATTTTATCTTTAATTGCAAACTTGAATATGTAAGACTGGAGGTAAGAAAAGATAAGTCGTATGGATGTTTAAAAAAGGGAAGTATTTTTACCTCACATAGTAGTGATTTCATGTGAAGTTTCATAGGTTAAACTTGGTTTAATGATTTTTGGAGATAAAGTAGCAATTCCATATTTCACCTTAAATGTTTTCTACTAAACATAACAGTTCCTTCAGCATCATTTTTTGTAGAATAGCCTGAATTCCAGAATGAGTCCCTGAAATCCTGAATATTCCCTGAATATCTGGTAATGCTGAAAATTCTTGTGTTTTTGTTCCTTCGTGAGTGTGTGTGTACAGCTGTCTACCTTTTAAAAAGATCAGAATTTCAAGCTTTAGCATTTCTTTTTGTTCTATGACAATTGGGATTTTGAATGTAAGAATAACATTTTACATTCGTAGATGTGAATTTATTTAACAAAGGTGCCAAGGATGACTAAATCAAGCAAAATCAGAGTGAAATCTTGCAGTTCAAGTGATGCATAGCAATAGATGAGACGTTTCTATATAAAATTGCATCTTTTTTTTTTAACAGGGTAAGGCAATATTCAGAGCAGATGTCATTCTATGAAGCTTTGCACTGCAAAAAAGTTTGCAGAATTCTAAAGGTGGTGTAGAGACATTCAGTCTTATAAAAAGTGACTGGCTTGTTCTTCTCTCTTTGTTGGTGTACTTTTTAAAATTTTATTTAACAGTTTTAAACTGTTTGTACCTCAACCCACAAGTTTTCTCACTTTTACCCATCTGATTTTCCCTCCATCTCACTGTGGGTGGTACTGAGTGAGCACTTCTGTGGTGCTGAGTTGTTTGCCGTGGTTGCACCACTGCATGTGCAAAGTGAAGATATTGATTACTCCACGGATCCATAACATTTGATTTAAGGGTCAGTAACATGAGTTAGAACAGGGGAAGTTAGGAATAAGCAAGAATGTGTTGAAATGGTCAGATCAAACACTTCTTTGAAAAGAGCAAGCATAATCTGCTTTCATTGCCAAGTACAACTACCTCTAACTAACATTTGAGAGTCTCTGATGCATATTATTTGCATTCATACAGTGCAATATACAGTACCATAAATAAATAATTTTGTTTCAAATTCTTGAAACAAAAGTTCAAAATCTATGTAGCATGCATATATCTTTTTTTAATCTTTGAACTTTTTTGAAAGCTATTTTAGACTGTCATTATCTTTCTCTGTCAAAACTGTCAAGTTGCATTAAAAATGAAAGAATACATCTCTTTAGAAATTAGGTACTTGTTGTTATGAAAAGGGAACAACTTGACCTTAATAATGGGTCAGCAAGAGCATTAACAGAGTGTTTTCAGATATGGAAATGTACAGAATATTTGTTATGACTTTTTCAGACTTCAAGTTTATATTATTGATTGAGATCACAAATCAAGAAATACAGTAATTTAATATAAGTAAGAAAAAAATCATATCTCTAGCTGAAGTTTCAAAAGAAAGCAAATTGCTTAACCGGCTAAGGTCACCACCTATGTGTCTGTATTTGATGATATGCTAAATTAGCTTTCAAGTAGTGAAACACCTGAGAAAAAACTTTTTCAGTTTGCTCCATTATTGGAGTTCTCCTACATTATTCGTGGAAAGAGGAGATATGATTAAGACCTTGAAAGAGGAAAGTTATTTTCCTCTTCTAGTCCATAGCTAGAAAAATCACAGGAGGGGCATAAAGTTATTTGGTTTAGTATGTTATAAAATATGTTTTAATGGAAAAAAAAATGAAGAGCATGTCCCTATATTCCTTTGACTTTTTAGACAGCGTAGTCTAGTTCATCTGGTTCATCCTGTCATTTTTTTTTTATTTGAAGCAAGGCTTTTATTCCATTTTAGACTCATGGAAAGACAAGTAATTTATCACATAAAAAATAATTTCCAGTCTTCTTTTTGTCTCAGCAGTAAACAATGACTCAGGCTGCTCTTTTAAAACAGATCATGAGCAAGCTAAGTGTTTTACATATGGTGTGTATTAAGGAGTATGTTATATGCATATGTTGATATACATACAGATATACATATATAACGTATTATAGAGTATGCTTCTTATATATATGTACATACATACCTATATGCTATTGTGCAGACCATATGAGAGTAATATCACAGAAACATTAAGGTTGGAAAAGACCTTTAAGATCATGCAAATAAGAGGAAAACACATCATGTTATGAAACTTAAAAGGAGATGCTGTTCTGTTTTTCAGTCCAGGCATGAGAAAAAGAAATGGGAGAGGAGTGACTTTTTTCAGAGCAGTAGCTGAGCTAATGTAACATATTCACCCATACTAAGCCTTTATTTGCAAGGTGAAAATACCCCTGTATAAAATAAATTGGGCATCTGCAGGGGTGGAGTGGAGTTGTTCTCATTCACTGTGTGATCATACTGAATAAAGAATGACTCTTTTAAATCTGCCATGTAGTCCTCCTTGAAGTTCTGACATACATAACCCTAGGATGATGGATAATACATTGGCTATGGTTGACTACATTGACAGGGCAAGAAACTTCAAGACAAATTTCAAAAGTGCTTCTCTAGTCAGTCTCCTGAGACAAGATTCTATTCAGAAATTCCAACTTTATTTTACAATTTTATTATTTAATGAAATTATTTTATGTTTGTATATTAAACTGACAGCATCCCAAAACAATAATTCCAGATATAATAAAACAATTAACAGATTGCAGGCATATAAAATATGTTTCATCTGTGTTTTTCTGCCATAAATAATAAAAAAGTTAGGATTTGTAAGCTTGAGAGTCACTGCTTAAGTGTCACTTCCCTGAAGGAGATTTTGCAGAGCTGTATATACTGCAGTTAGTACAGAGCTGTTGGAAAACTGATAGGAAATTCTCTGAGGACTTCATCCCCAAAGAAGTTTGTTTTTAAGAGCAATTATTGTGTGTCTCCTTGTGAGAGTGATGGTCATAATGGATCCTCAAATTAAATTTTGGGGGAGGCAGATAGCCAGGGTACAACAGGAGCAATGGACCTATCAAACCATAATGCTGGTCAAAGTCAGACTCAAGCCACATATGGAAAAACTATCATTAGTTGGTATGACTATAAATTAATTGTCTTATTCCATAAACAGTGGACAGCTGAGGGCCCACTGACCTTTTTTAGACAGCTGCAAGCTGCATGCCAGGATCTCTCCCTGAGTAGGGATACCTCTCAAGGTTACTCTCTGAGGAACCACTTTATAGTCACAAGTTAAAATCAAAACTTTACTTAATTTACAAAAAAATTGCACCATGTTTTTAGTGTATTTCTCTTTTTCCTTTTCTTCTTTCCTCCTTTTTTCCTAATACTAAATTATATATCATAGGAATAATTTTATTTTTAAAATAAAATCTTCATTAAAAAAAAACAAAACAGTGGTCTAGAGAGGCAATGTCATAACAAATGTTTCAAAGAATCTTTAGCTACAAACAAGTATTTCCTTCTCTGACTTAGAAACTTGTTTGTTTTACCTCCTTGATTCCGACTTCTTGTTGAATTTTCTGCCATTGTTGAGACATTAGCTGTTTTCTTGCTTATTTGTGCTACAAGTATATAACTACAGCTTTTCAGGCAGTGATTACAGTACTCTACTGCAGAACTGTGATGAATAATCAGTGCATTCACTGTAGAGCTGACTGAGAACCAGAAAAAGGTACTGTGAAAATACTGTTCTTTTTTTATATATCTATTTTTTAAATTTATTTACGTTTGAAGAAAACTAACCTTCACAGACTGGAAATGGCAACTACTTGAAACCTGCAAATAGAGCAGCCATTTTAGCATAGAGCACTAAGACTTGATTCTTAGACTCAAGCTGGTTCTCTGAAAAAGATATGCTGGACCAAATTATTTATAGCCTGTAGTCAAAAGCAAACCTCTTTCTTGTGGAAGGCCTTATCAGGTCATACATACAAAAAAAAAAAAAAAAAAAAAAANCAGATATAATAGGATGTAATCAAATATAAAATAACAAAAATTTAGGGGAAAAAAAAAAAAAAAAAAGACAAATTAGAAGACTGCATAAAAATATATTTTGGAACTAAAATGAGTGTAAAATTTTGACTTAGCCTAATAACTCAGGTAAATAAGGTTTATAGAATCAAGAATGGAAGGAGGTATATATCTCTGTACAATATTTACCTTCTCATTATCCTGGAAAAAGAAAAACAACTTCTGGATTTAAAAGAAATTTAAAAGAGCTTATAAGGTATAGGACAAAAATAATTTTCTACAGTTGTACAATGAACAGCTTGCCAACAAGGAGATAGGCAAGTTTACTTCCAATACCTTTGCAATTTATTTTATTTATTTTAAAAGTTGACTATGTTGATGTATCCTGCAAAAGAATGTTGGAAGTTTACAACGACATAACTCAAAATAAGGTTAATTTCACACGGAGAAGTTTGACAGCTTTAAATTTTATTGCAGTTAATTTTCCTTATGCAAAGAACATTCTTAAATCCAGACTATTTATTGAAAGTAGCATGTACAAAAAATAGTTATTAATCTTTTGTTGAAAAGCTGAAAAGATCAGTAATAAATTTATTTTCTAAAAATAAATTTATTATTCAAAAAAACCCACTAATTTCTGCTATACGGAGGTGCCTTTTTAAAGGATTATGCCACTGATTTAGCTAGGTTGTGATACAGAAACATCTCTGATGAAATAAATAAGGTACAGTTGGAAAGAGTGTCAGAAAATAAAATGGTGTGGTTTCTACTGACAAATAAAAGTCCTTCTAGAAATGTTTTTCTTCTCATACATTAATATTGTAATAATCTAAATCCCAACACCAGATCAGAAAAATTGTGATATTCAGACTCTTAAGCATATGCAGGCAAAGCACTTAAACACTTGAGGCAAGTTTGTTCAAAAAGAAACAAAGATATGTCAAACACTTTAACTGTTGACAGTTGTCCTTGAGTTGTTTATAATGGCTCTTTACTATTCATTCTATGTGATTGATCACCCAAGTCACATTAGTTTTTGTAATCCCCCCTAATGAAATAGTTCAAATGCAAGAAACAAAGAATAATGAATAGTAAATAAACTCCAAACTTCAATTTAAAGCTCATGAGGTGGTTAAACCCCTTCCTCCAACTGGCATAAGGAATTTAATGAAGGCCACAGAGAGGCCTTGTGGCAAACTGGAATTGCTGTTTAATTGTGAACTAAAAGCTGTTTCATGTTTTATAAAATTTCCTGTTACAAACTGGAAACTGTGACATGAAAACTGTGTATATCTTTTAATACAGAAGTGTAAAATAAAATTGTTTTTATTAAGCTCATTAAACCTTCTAGTGTGGAAAACAGGTGAAGCAAAACCTGCAGATTACTACCAAAATTCCACATGTATTTAATTTTCAATGTATTTTGATTTTTTTTTCTGGAAGATAAATTATTGCAGCTTTCAACATTATTTATACAAATAAAAAAATAATCAGCAAAATTCAATTTTAATGTAATTTAACTATGATTTGGTTATTATTTAAATTACTGGTTTGCTAAAGAGAATTTAACTGTCAGATTTAGCTGAGTAAAGTGATACACACATAACTGAGTTGCTCTCCTTTTTACTGTGAAATGGCTCAAACACCTTAGGCCTGAAAGATTTTCCATTTCCTGTCAAACATAAAGATAACACATTATCACTTCGCACTGTATTTACTTGCATCATCTGCATACAATGCAGAAAATTCCTCCTTGCTATCAAAAAAGAAAAGTTCTTTGGAAATATTGAAATAATAGACCAACTAATTAGTATCTTCTATACAAAACTGTAGTTGTTGTTTAAACATGAACATAAGCTTCAACAAAATATTTTTGTGTTACACAGAATTCGTTACTTATAGAGAAAATACAGTGACTATATACATCTTTTATATGATAATTTTCTTCTCCTTTAGTTCTCTCCTATGTTTCTTAAATGTATGCACAAAACTCAGGACACAGAATCAGAAAAAAAGTTAAGCTCATTAGGGGGAAAGTTAATGGGTGTAATTAAGCACTTCTACAGAATTTTACTGCCTCTTATAGCTCTCCTGCTTTTATATTCCTAATTAGTTAAATTTAATATACTTTGAAAGCAACTCAGATGTTTTTTTTTATTTGCTTGTATAAATGTAGTGTATGGTGTACTTGCACCACCAAACTATACAGCTAATCAGTCAGCTGGATAAATTAGAATGGTAGTTTGAATAATTTTGGATCTATAACTTTTGGAGCTATCAAATAGGAGAATTACATTTTCTGCTCATATTATTATGGGTGATTATTAACATTTTTTCTTGTTTTTAAGATTAGATATGCTTCTGAAATGCAGCTGTTTGAGTTAACTATATTTTTCTTAATATCCAAAAACATCTCACTAAAAAAAAATCAAGCTGTTGAGAAGTGTGCACATTTGCCCTCATAGTAGAGGTGGAGGATTTTTTTGAGATTCTCTGCACACCTCAGTCTTTGTATTTCACTCTTCACTTACCAACCATTAGGTTATGAAATATGTTCATCAGTTCCAAGAGCTATAAATTAAGTGACTCAAACGAAATTAGGTGCCATTCAATTATATACTCCCACATCTCTTCAGGAATCACCACAGCTACCACAAAGTCATAACAGTTGATGTCGTTTACAAGGGAGTATGGCAAAAGTGGAAGTTAGGAGAGCACTTCACAGTAATTTCATTCAACAGGTTATTATTCTCAGGGCGTCAGTTAATGTGGAGAAAGAGTATTCTGGGAGGTACAAAATGCAGCCTGGAGCTAGATGTGTTACTCTTTCAGTGTTTGTTTTGTTCAGTTTTTACTGCAGAGTAACAACAAATAGGCAAAAATTTGGATGCATTAACAAGAAGGGAAAGGAAGATTCACCTTTTAAAATAAATAGCTAAATTACTATTCCCTGAGGTCAAAACTTATTTTCCTGTGATTTCTCTTTTGCAGGATAGAGAATACAACTCTAATAATAACATAACTACATACCACCAGCAGAAGTTACACAATCAAATTATAAACTTTTTGGAATTAGAGATTAAGAAACTTTATTTTATGAAACAATATAGAACATCTAATAGTCTGAAGGCTCTGGGATGACATGTTTGTTTGAGATGACTGTTGTGGGCTTTTTTTTTTTTTCCTAATGGAATAGCAAGCAGAGTTTAGAGAGGCTTGAGATGTCAGATTTGAAAGGTTCCTTTAATAATTATATGACACAGTGGTGGAGTCTGGCTAGCTCTCCCAGCATGAGCCGAGAGTGGCCACCCTCTGACTGTGAACAGCCTGAGTGGTGGCAGTGCAGGGCTGCACTCTACAGCACACCCACGTGCCTATGCACCGAGACACGGACGAGGGAGAGGTCTCTTGTAGGGGCTTCAAAGGAGTGTATTCCTTGAAGAGCCCAGGGACAAAAGACAGTTGGAGAGGGGTGTGCAGGGGTTTTTACAGAGGGGAGGTCTCAGGGGCTGGTACAAATCATCAACTAACAGGGAAGGGAGAAGGGAGGAGCACAAGGCAGGGCTGACAGGACATTGCACCAGTGAGGGAGCACACGGGAGGGACACGGGTCATGTGGGCCAATGGGGCATCGAGGATTAGGGGATTTCCAAAGGGGAGGAACCACCAGGGATTGGCCCAAGGAGGGATTGACAAGGAAAGTACTGGAACAAGGGGCAGGGATACCATGACAGGAAAAGGGGCAGGAATAAAGGGCAGGGAATACCATGGAAGGCAAACTTAGGGGTGGATACAATACAGGGACAAACCAACTGGGGAAGAACATCAGGGTACATAGGAACATACTAAATAACAATGCAACTGTCAATAATGAAACAATACAAGGAACAATGAATCAAAATAAACACACCACAAAAATCACACATTTCTGAAAAAGAAATATTCTGTAGTTCAAATTACCAAGAAATGTGGATGACAAGAATAATCTTTCTCACTTTAAGAAATAAACTGTTATAAGATATTCACTGTATTTACCAGCTGCAGAAAGCTTTCACTTCAACTCAAGCACTCAAGAATACTACCAATTCTAAATATGAGAAATGTTTTGAAAACATAGATTTCTATATTAGTAATTTTTCATCCTGTGTAAGATTTTTATCATGTATTAGATTTCCTCATAATGTGTAAAAACCTACAGTATTTTGTTCATAATTTTCAGTTCTTAACTCTGTCTTGGAATTTAAACCCTGTGTGTTACAGTCCTGGACTTAAGAGTGCCTTAATTCTGCAACCAATTTTGCTTTCAGCAAATAGAGCAGTGAGCGCTCCATATGGAAGTAGTGAATTTCTCAGCCGAAGCTCATCTACCGTTCTGCCTTTCAGCTACTAAATATAAAAGCTGTGAGAGTGTCTAACAGAAACATTCCTGTCAATGCATGGAAGGGAAAGTCAATATTAAGTTAAAAGGAACTGAATTTCACTTATTGAGAAAGAAAAACAGGGTATGTAAGTGGGAGTAGGTGAAATCAGTGGTGTTTACATAATTAAAACCTGTTAGTTCGGAAGAGGCATAACTCAAAAAAAGTTGTTCTAAATAGTAAAAACACAAAGAAATCCTCTTATGATATGACTGAAGCATTATTTCATGATGCTTTGTTTTTAGTGAAGTAGTTATAGCTAAATTATAGATGAGGTGATTACAGCACAATATGGAATATATCTGTCTAACAAAAACAATGTGGTATGGCCCTCCAAATGTTGTTTTCCACTGAGAATCATTATTTCTGCTTAATTTAGATGGAAAAATAATTAATAAGTGTAATTTGGAAAACAGTTCCACACAGCCATATTTAAATCAGAAGAAAAAAGTAGATCTAGAATTCTGTGGGAACACCAAAGGAAAATCACATTTCTGTCATCTTCCCTTTACCCATACATGAGCTGAGATATAGAAAACGGAAGGGTGGAGAGATAATAGTCTCTTTCATTATCTTTGTCTATTAGTAGAAGTACATAGGTAATAAAAATACTTAAACTACCTCCTGACCCCTCCAAAAAATGGAGTCTAAAAGTGAAGTGCCTCAAAACTTCGATTAGGGTAGTATTTTTCCCCCCATTATGAAGATAACTGTAAATCCCTAGAAGACCTTACTAGACAAGACTCTTAAATGGGCTTGTGGTTTTTCATGCACTCAGAGTTACCACATGGGAGAAATACTGACATGATATACTTAAGAGCTCAAAACAATGAGAACTTTACCGAAAAATCAGACAACTTTGGCCAAAGTTTAGAGCAGCATTAAATCAACATAAAACATTTCACAAAGCATTAACTTAGGCCATTCAACTTATCAAACTCAAAGCCCATCTGATTTTAAGTTACTCAAAACTTAAAGACAGAACTAAAAGAAGAAAGAAAAAAAAAAGACAGCAAAGATAGAGAAAGGAACAAGTATACCTACCACTCCTGTTTCCAGTGGTGTTCATCTGATAGAAATTTCTAGAGGCAGTTGAGTCAAGACATGTGCTTGCTGCATCTTCTGGGTTAAATAAGTTGAATTTCTGGTCATTTGTCCACTCAAGAGCTGAGATAGGGGCTCCAGAGGCAGGTGTGGAGTATTGCCTCTGGTGTGCCAGGATTGGTGGTCATGGCAGGGCTGTGGGTGCATGCCTGGAGAGGGTGGGGTGTGCAGGGCAGTGCCTCACCAAAGACAAGGCCTGACATTGACTCTTCTGCCATGCATCTGCACAAAATTTTTCAAGCCAGCAATCCTTCCAGTATATCACAGATGATATTCAATAGTGTTTCAGTGATTTAGAAATAGAACTTTATAAAATTGGTTTAACAAATGTCCAATTGAATTTGAATTAAATAAATCGATATGAATTCGATAAATCTAATTTGAATTAAAAATAATTATTTCAAAAATAATTCTTGCAGAGATATTGCCAGATTTATTTAAATTTATTCAGTAATGTAATATTTGATGTGTATCTGTAGGTTGAAAAGATATTTGATAATTTCCAATTGAAATCTGTTTAATTTATACTCCAATTTTGAAAATTACACTGCTGTCTAAATAAAACTTATTCCAATAGAGCAGGCTTTACAGGAATAATGTTCAGTCACCCATGCTATTTACCTTCTATAACTAATGTTTACATACATATTGAGACAGTAACATTGAGGGAAATTATTTCACAAATTTCAAGCTTCAGGCCTTGTATCAAGCTGTAAAACTAACTCAGTTAAAGTTCTTTCCTGGAACTGCAGCTTCCCAATCTTGTTAATGCTACTGTGACTGTGATATGTCACACTTGAAAAATATGGTGAATATTGATACAAGGATTTAGGTCCAATGCTCATTAAAAGCAGGATAGTAACATTAAATAGTTGGCACTGAAACCAGGAAATCAAATCCACAAACTGTGATTTTTATAAAGTTAGCAACAGATTTGGAGTCTTTTCAGATACTCTTAGGCCACTAGTTCATTAAACATTATCATCACAAAATAGCTGCTTGAACACAGACCCCAAACAAACACTGAACTTGTTATTCTGAATATATTAGATTTAAAGGGAAAGAAGCTATATATGTAATTTTAGAAATTTTAGATGAAGCTGAGATATTCTCTTAAGGGGAGATGGGGTCACTTTCTTTTGATCAAAATAATAACAAAAGAACATTATTTACAATAAGCTCAATGTTAACATGGCTTCCAAAATGCTGTTGAATATTAATAAAATAGGAGCTGGTGTGAGAGCCAGAACAATTTTGTGTGTTTTGGGTGATGTTTAGGTGGAATGTACATCAAACAATTTGCAAACTTAGTGCATTAAGTAGGAACAATAAAATCATTATTAATTCATACATGTAAAAAAGTTGGTGTCAGATTAAAACTTTCTGCATAAATTGTCTGGTGTCAGAATATGTTCTCAACCTTTCTCATTCTTCCAATGAAAAGAGATACTAACACAGAAATATGAAAATCAAAGTTTTTTTACATTAATTTTCTTTTCCACACAGTTGACTGATTGTATTCAATATATTTCAACCTCCATACAGTGACACAGGGTAAATTGTATTCCCTTCCATTTGCCTCTAGGTTTAATAATATTTTGAAACAAGTATGATGAAATAAAGTGTTGGAGTCCATAAAGGCTTTGGGTTAAGGCTACAGGAAAACCTCCCTTAGTTATGGTGAGCGAAAGCTCACTCCCATCGTCCCCTGGGAGTTCTTCTATTAATTTAGTTATTCTGCATAAGGTTATGTTTTAAGTTATTGTTACTGGTTGTTTTATCATGTGTCCATATACAGTTATCTTTCTAGTTCTTTGTGATTTGACTCCTCCCCTATTCTACATTATAAATTTGTGTCCTACCTTGGACCCTGGGTCTTTCTGGTGCATCCCTATATCATGTTCAGAGTCTTTGTGTTTGTTATTTTGTAGTTATTAAAGTCTTTTATTTTTGGCTCACCAAATCATGCCCATCCCTCATTTCTATCGCTACTTTCGTGACTTTATGCCAACCTCCCGAGGTAGCTGAGGCCACATCATATTCAGAAAAACAAGGCTCTAATTTTTCTATGCTCTACTTGCTATTCAAGAAGATTATAATCATGATGCTTTTTTAATTTGATATTTCTTTTTAGAATTTTAAGGTGAAAATAATGTAAAAAAAATTTGCAAATCTTTTTCACACTTATTTCAGAAAATAAAATATTTGAGGCTATGATGGTTCCCCTTTTCAGCACTGAATCTCTAGTCGCTAGTGGTTTTCTCTTATGCTTTCTTGTTTTCTGGCTTTGAATCATTTAATCTATTTACAGTTTCTTATTTTTTTTTTTTTTAATAGTCTGTGGGTTCACACATTTATTTCTGGATCAATTAACAGATAATGTACCTTAAAATGAGGAATTTAAATGTTTTCTCCACAGTAATTGGAGGCTGGCCTTCCATATTTCACTGGTAATCTCTTCATTTATGATGGGCAAATTCTGGTAACTACTTCCTTTGTGAGTTATGTCTCTGAAAATGCTTGACAACAAGTTATGGGGTGAATCAGAAATTCTGAATGTCAAAACATTTTTTTATAGCAGGACACAACTATTATGATGTAGGTGAAAAGAAATAATTCTTCTTTGACATTGGTGACATGAGTGAGATCTGCCTTTATTTCACTGTAACAATGCCTTTCACTGTCCAGTGAACATCCACTGTTGTACTAGTAGTTCAGTTAATTGCTCTAAATATTAAAGTAGATCCATTTACAGAACTACCATGAATTACTTACTCATATCTACAACAAACATGAATATTTATACAATTAAATTAAGTATCTAGTTTAAGTGTTTCCTCATACAAAATATGTTCTCAACACTACAAAAGATCCCACCCAAATATACTACATATATATACTCACAAAGTAGATGGGACACACCTCAACCAACCTAGCAATACACAACTTGAACATTACATTTACACCACCCTCCCTAGACTTCATTAGCGACTGTCTGTCAGTCCGTCAGCCAAGAGAAATGGTCTCTTTCAGAGTACTATTCATCCGACCTAATTTAGGCATCTATTTTTAGGCAAGATTAATTGTCTTACACAAGTAGCTGTTTTTCTCCATTTCCAGGAAAGACTGTGGTGATTAATATACACAGTAGTTGTCTACATTTGATCAGAATTCCATCCAGCATATCTCTGTTTTAAAGTGAAGTGTCATGCAAGAGGCTGAGAGTAGCTCCAGCTCAGCTCGTTCATTTCATGCATAATACAAGTAGCACAGTTAAAGAAGGAGTGTCTATTAGCTGGACCACGCAATAACACTCTAACATGGCTACATGATCTCAAAAACCTGAAGCTTGTTTATTCAGAACAAGCATAATAATTTTCAAAACAATTATGCAATGTAAAAATACATATTATCATACCCGATGCATAAAAATAAACATGAACAAAAGGAAGGTGATAAGTAAATGGTTCATTTCCCTGTAATATTAGGGAGGAAACTTGAAAGGAACACACATAAAAAAGCAGTGTAAAGTATATTCATTCTAATATATGACATAGTCCTCTATTTCCACAAAATTCCTGTTACTCAAATCTAATTTCTGTAAGAATAGTTTAGGCTTTTGTTTCAAACCTTTATTTATGAAGGTGTGTGATTTTTTTCTGCTTGTATATTAGTATAAGCAAAGATGTATGATCAAAGCAAAATGGTACATCAACCCTACTTGTTTTTTAAGAAATATGCAACTATATTATTTTACTGTTTTTTCACAGATTTTTTTTATCTTTCATATTTCAGATGTAGTTCCATGAAGTATCTACGGAAAAAGAGACAAGAAAATAAGAAAAGTAAGACTAATATTGTAATATTACATCTGTCTTCATTGTTACTAATACTTAAAAAATTGCAAAATCTCAGTTTGCAACAAATGCTGATTAGAGGACTAAACCTCTATTTCTGCACTTATTTAAATTGCAGACCATTTCACTGAAGGCATAGGAATTATTTTATTTAAACACTGGAGTAACTAATAGTGTAGTCAGGTTTCCTAGCTATGGATTTTTTCCACAATTAGTAAAAATATAATATCAAAATTGTGAAAATAGTGTTGATGCCTTTGGGATCTATTTTGATGAAAAATTCTTCATGTGAATTGTGGAGAGGAAACATGACAAGCTCCCTTACAAAAAAGTCTGTGTCATCCTCCTGAGCAGCACTGAGAAAATTCAGCTTGCACTTACATTCCATGGAATGATTTGACATGAGATATGATCAGATAAAATTGTAGATAAAATTCTTCTTCTATTTGCAATTTTCTGAAAATTGACAGCTTCCTTTTAAAAGAGAATGCAATAAATTGGCTATCTTCTGCCAAAATAACTCAATTAATAGAACATAGCCACTGGTTGATTACATAAAGATTATAAATGTCTAAAAGGTAATGAGTCTTAGCTTTAGTACTAGCTAGTTGCTGATACTCAAACCATTTCACCTGAACCTTAATGGGGTTTATAAAATATCATGACAAAGATGTCAAAAACATTAAAGTTTACTCATCATTCTTCAAAGAACCACTTGAGACATTAATATCCCTGTCTCTCAAGAGGAATCGTGAAGCTTTTTCCTTCCTCTACTCCAAAAGTTATTAAGTTTTCCTGAAGCAAAGTCACAATAGGCGATACTATTACAGTAGTTTCCTAAATCAAGAACCCACGACACTGAAGATGACCCTTCAAATCCAAACATAATTCTGAATTTTCAGGCAATTTATAACGGGGTTTTTTAGTATTTTTTAAATGTAAAAAAAAAAAAAATAAAATGCAGAGCTAGCAATAATCTCTTCTGGGTCAATGTTCCTTCTAGTCTATTAAACTTTGGTCAAGGCTCAGAGCTCCAATCTTTTTGAAGCAATACTTAAAACCACTTTAAATAGCACTACTTTCTATGAACTTATCATTGTAGTGCGTGCTTTTAGACAGAAAAGATTCCTGACATTTTGTTACTCTTTCCCTCACATTTTTTTGGTCAAAATTCTCCTTTTTCAAATTAATTTTCATCTCATCAGTCTGCTTTTGTCTCCACTTTAACAGTAAATTTTGTGTGTCTTATAAAACTTATGTTTCATTTTATCAGATGTATAAAATATAAAATTCAACAATTGCTATAAATTCTAATAATTTATGGAGGAATTTTGTATCTGAATGATGTCAGTAAGCTAAAGCATTATTTTAGCATTGACTTTGCTAAAGGCTTTATAAATTATGTAGAACTTTACTATTCCTGTAGAACCTGTTATAATCCTTCAAGATGTTTAAGGAGTTTGCTGAGATAAAAATAAAATATGAAGGTAGGAGTTCCTTTGCTCCCAGCACTCATAGTGATCATATTTAGCAATACCTATTTCTGAGATAGATTTGGAGAAAAGAGATAAACTCAGCTAAATGGGTACCAGCTTCTGCTGTCTTTTCATATTAAATAAAAAAATCCAAGCTTTTTTAATTTTGAAAGAACTTAAGGTGTCTAAACATAGATGCCTAATACTGCTTTGAGATATTCTAATGGTTTCATAGATATCTGCATTTTGTTGACAGATGCAGAATTTAATAGATTGCACAATTGCACTGAAAAACAATATTCCACATGGCCTAAGATCACTCATGCTTAGGCAACTGACACTTGTACATTTCTTTAATAAATTCAAAACTATTTTAATTATTCTTTTCACAGCATAGTTGGAGTTCTAGAGATTTATAAAGCACAATGCTTTGTCATCCTTTTTCCTTTTTTGTTTTTTCCTCTCTATTTTATTTATTTTCTTTTTAAAGTAAGTAACCTATACTTGTGAAATAATCACAAATCACAGAATCACAGAATGGGCAATATTGGAACAAACTTTTGGAGATCATCTCGTGCAAACATTCTGCTCACTCAAGGTTACCTAGAGCAGGTTGCCCAGGGCCATGCCCAGACAGGGTTTGAAGACCACCAAGTATAATGACCCAAATCTTTCTGGGCCACTTCTTCCAGAAGCAGTTAATTTCAAGAAACTCTTTGAAATAAAAAAAGCATTTTACTTGTGAGGTCCTGTGACTAGATATTTTAAGAGGAGAGTAGTCCCATCTTTAAACTAATAAGATCTAACAGTGAGCCTTCTCTTTGACAGACTGAACAATCCCAGCTGTCTGTCCTTATACAAAAGATGCTCAAATTTCTTAATTGCCTTTGTGACCCTTTGCTGAAGTAACTGCAGCAGCTCCATGCCTCTTCTGTGCTGGAGAGGTCAGAAAATGGCACAGAAGTCCAGATGTCTTTCACCAGTTGTGAGCAGAGGGGAGAAAACAACTTTCTATACTTTCTGTTAATACTTTTCCTAGTACAACCAAGGAGGTTTTGACCTTTCTTTCTGCAAGGACATAGAAGGTCACCTTCAGCAAAGGTGACCTCTGATTAGCTCATGGTCCACCAAGATCCTCAGGTCCTTCTTCTATTTAGAGCAGCTTCTAACCAGACAGCCCTGAGCATATGCTGGTGCATGGGTATTATTCTTCCTCTGGTGCAAGAATTTGCAATTTCCTTTTTGTACTTAATGAGGTTGCTACTGGCCAATTTCACCAACTTAATTAATCCCTCAAAAGCTCAGCATAACCATCTGTTGTATCAAGCACTGTTCCTGTCTTTGTATCATCTGGAGTGCTGAGCATACACTCAATCCCAGCATCCAGTCCCTAATGAAGGTGTTATGTGGTACTGACCCCAGTATTGATATCTGAGTTATACACCTAAAGTACATGGTTGTGGTCCTGCTTTTTCCCTTGTTCCCTTCCATCTGGATCCTCAATGGAACCACCTCATGGTAATTGCAGTCAAACCTGCCTCCAACTCTCATATTCCCAACCATTTCTTCCTTGTATATAAGTATGAGGTCCAGCAGCCCAGACTCCCCTCGCTGGCTATCTGCATGAGGAAGTTATCATAAATGCACTCAAGAAATTCCCTTGATTGCTTGTGCTCTTCTGTGTTTTCTCTCCAGCTGATGTCAGTCTGGCTCAATTTCTTAATAAACTCTGATCTACAAACCTATTTCCTAATGCTGCTGTAGGTTTCAGGCTCAATGTTTCATTGGGCAAAGCTCCCAGCCCTTCTCCCAGGGCACTAAAACTCTTCCACAGTTGCAGATCTACAAGTGGAGCTGTTTCTCATATTAAGTCATGAGCTTCTAGCCTTTATCATGATAGGCAAGTCCATTTCCCATCCCCCAAAGAACAGACTTTGCTACACCTCATTCAGCAGAGCTGGGACTTTAGACTCCTCTTATGAATGCAGGGTGTCAGAGAAGGTCCTACTGATTTTTTTCTGGTGATCTCTTGTACAGGCTGCTGAAGTTCTTCTGTAACTCCTTCATTTGATGACACAGATGGTCCTCCACCTAACTCCTGAAGGTGCCAAACCCACCTCCGCTGTTCTATCCAGACCTTGTGGTACATCACCACTATTGCTGAGCTGTTTTATGCTGTCCTCAGCAGAGTTTCTGGCTGCCTTTTCTGCACTCTTCTGCAAAATCTGATGTGAAAAATTCCTTGGTTAACTGCACTCTATTAAAGACTTATGGTTTGAAAGGCTTGAATTAAAAAAAAAAAAAAAAGAAATGAAAAAAAAAGAGACAGCATGAGGCTA
Organism: Sitta europaea; assembly: GCA_013400255.1. Lineage (NCBI taxonomy): Eukaryota > Metazoa > Chordata > Aves > Passeriformes > Sittidae > Sitta > Sitta europaea. Next base: position 222,917 of record VXBS01001502.1, read on the forward strand.
CTGTGATATGCTTTTTTCTAATACAAGTAAGTGCTTGCTCCATGTTTATGAGCTTGAGAATACTTTCAGGATCACAGATTTGTGAGGGAGGTAAATATTTTACCTGTATTTGCTCTGATCTTATTTTGGTACTTTTAAATGTCAGACATATTAAATACAAGATAAGAAAGGATATTTGGAAGCAGAGGTTCCCACCTAGCTTACCACATTCATCTAGCATGTGTTTGTGTTGCCACAAAAGGGATTTTCCATTCTCCCTTTCTACTTCCAGCTGTTAGTTCTCAATATCAGTACAACATCTGTAGGACTGCAAAATCAATTAGATAATAGGACTCAGTGGAATATATATATATACATATATATATATTTTCTTTTTTTTTTTTTTCCTCCTAGTGGAATAGGAGCAACTAGAAACAAAAGAAACCTACAGAGGGGTGTGTGGGCCTGAGTATTTTAACAATGACCTTGGTTTATGTCACAGAAATAATGTAACAATAGCCCAAGTGAGCAGATTTTTTCCCTTTTTCTTCAAAGTCGTATTTTTCAACTCATGCTGCCTGAACAGCAGTATAAGGATCAGACAAAAGTGACAACCTATTGAGAAGTCATAGGTAATTTATACAAGAAATTCACTGACCATTTTAAATCTCTCTGTCATTAAAAGTTCCCCCTGTGATCTAAGAGGGACAATTGAATTTGGGGTGAATATTAATGGAATGGTGAATTGTAAAGTAGTGTCTTGGTATCAACAAAGCTCATCTCAGACTATTATCACAGAACTTTCTTTTGTGCAGAATGTCTTGATCTATGTCACGCCTCCTATACTGATTATTCATTTCTTAGACTTTAGTTTTCATTCCAGTCTTTCTTTCTCCAACATCATGGGGGATTGGAGCACTCAGGAATAGCAGGAATTGAAATACACTTCACAGAGTGTGTTATTTGTTTTCCGTCTTCCATCTTCTCAGCTCTCTATAAATGTTACGGTGCATGTATTGATTTGTTAATTTTCTTTTGAAGTTTGGAATCATATCCATACAGGAACCAAGTAAAGCCTATTGCATTTCAAGGACATAACAGGAGAAGACGTGTCACAACATCGTTAAACTGATGTGAAGAAATTAGATGGAATTTAAATGCTAAACAGATACAATAATACCTAAGGAAATAGTATACCACAAATAGAGACCTTTTAAGAAATGAGTGAATAATTTTGCAGTACAAAGAGATATAGAGCAATGCTGAACTGTTTGGAGGACCACTTTAGTTCAATTCCATATGCTACTTTTCTAAAGAGAGGATAAACAGAAGTCCATTCAAAAAGAACCCACCAAAATCATTTACATCTCAAACAATGAAAATCAGAATATGCAGCTTTTTTTGTATAGGAGATATTATTTGATGGTGCCAGAATGTCCAGAGTAGCATGTGAAACTTCCACATTCGTAAAAATGTTTTTAAATTTGTGTTTAATTCTCACATAGCTAAAAAAACTACTGAAATTGTCCCCTATGGATAAAAATACTCTTAGAAATATAAACCTTGTATGCCACCTTTATATTAGTTTATTGATATAGATTCAATAATGGGCAAAGAATTAATTTGCAAAGCATACATACTGATTCAGTTGCTGTGTTTGAACTAAAAAGTAGGATCCACATGATTTCAGTCAGAATAAATGTAGTCCCATGATGAACACTTCCAAAATTCTCATTCTTGCAAGAACAGGTACACTTTTCATGTTCCCATCATGATGGGAGCATAATATACCTGAAACTCACTGGTCAGCATTACTAAATAAAATGCCTGCTGAATATTTCTGCTAAATAACTCATTCCCTTTAACACCTGTTGAGAACATGCAGTGAAATGTTCCAAGCTAACAAAACTCTCAAGCTGTATTTTCCATCTGCTTATCACTGTCTTCCAAAGGACAGCTATTTTTTATTCTGTTAGAGTATCTGAGAATCCAATTCTTCTTTCTGCTTGTTAGAGACGGCACTTTAGAGGAGGATTTTCTGAAGTGAGGAATACACTCATGGGACTACATTGCTGTCAGGTTAACTAAACTAAGGATAGGTATGTATGGCATTGGAAGGACAGAAGAATAAAGGATAAGTCACGAAATGCTGAGCTGTTGGTCATGGGAAACAATTGGAGGAATCCTGGTGTGGATTTTTTCAATGCTAATATCTCTGTACTTCAGGTTAAATCTGTAAGGTTTTAGCAGTCCTTGGAGACAAATGATCACTCATCAGGGAAGAAAGATTCACGGCACGAAGTCCCATGAAACGCTGTTTTTTTTTCTTCTGTTGATCTCTGATATCTAGCACAAAAGTCACTTCTAATCTGTCTGCTTGTGGTCACTGTAGAGAAGAATGTAATGGATATAAAGGAAACATATGTGCTGGTATTGATTCGTATTTGACTATTCTTCATGTCAAGTTCTTCTTAACACAATTTACAAACACATTTAAATATGATTCTTCTGTTTAGTTTGTACTTTTGTTCAGTGAAAATGGCTATTACCTGCATTATTTTTAATTTTCTGCATTGTGGTTGGGTTGTGCAAGGGCTGAGGAAATGCTGATGATTTCAGGTGATGATTCCCCCAGACTATTTTGGGGGATTTTGATTAATCTGTCACCTACAAAGCTAAGCTGTAAATACAGTAATTTTGTTTTGAACATTCACCAGACCAGGCCCTAATTACACAAGTAAAAAGTGTAATTCTAGAACATGTTGCTATATTAGAATAAAAATTATTATATTGATGGCATATTATGGAAAGGCTCTAGCTTTGATATTAAAGACAACTGTTTTGTTTTTTTTTAGTTTTTTTGTTGTTTTTTCAGAAGAAGCCTAAAATTGTTGATATTAAATTAATTTGAAGGGAATATGTATGGACTTTAGTAAAAAAAATAAAGGAAAAAGTAGAAAAAAAAGATGCAAAATAGCCATCAGAATTATCTTCAGATAAAAAACATGATGAAAATCATAATCATGACTGAAGCAGTAAATCTCTGAAATTTAACTGACTTTACTGCAAACATCAGGCAAAGTAAAAGTTCAGACTGACATCCACAACTATTCCTTTACATTTGCTTCCATTATATTCCTATATATCCCCTTGCACCTTGCACTATGTCCCTATATTTTTCACACTGAATATCTCAGCTTATATTTCTGAGGAGATAAACAAAATGTGTTCATGTTGATGTGAACTTAGGTCTGTAAATTTAAGAAAAATTTTCATTCAGGAGAGAAAGAAAATTTTCAAATCTCAATGAGACTTACACCATTAGGCAGTAGCTCTCTTTCTCACACAGTACTGAAGCTTCTGGAACTGTAAAAGTAAGTCTTACTCATCTCTGTGGAAATTTATATTTAGATATTAGTTTAAAGGAATGTAGTGGGTTGGCCTCAGCTGGCTGCCAGAAGTCTACCAAGAAATTCTGTCATTTTCCCTCCACCAGCAGGACACATTGGGTAAAACAGGACAAAAAGATAACAGGCTGAGGTAAGGACAGGGACATGGCTTACCATTTACCATCATGGCAAAATAGACTCAACTAGGGAATTTGAATTCCATTGATTACCATTTAATTGTAGCAGAATTGGATAGGGAGAAATAAGACCATACACTTTTCCTTTACCCCCCCTTCTTTTCCTGCACCCCAGGTAGAGCATAGGAATGGGAAATAGGGGTTGTGTACATTTCATAATACTGCTGATTCTTCCTTTTCATGCTCTTCTGCTCTGGTCTGGCTCCTACAGAGCCTTTTTCCCTTCTATGCTGACCTTGATATATGCAGAGCTGTTTCTCTAATATTTTCTGAAAACTCTCTCTCAGCTGCTGCAAAGCATTTTTTACTTTTTAAAAAATATGTTATCTCAGAGGCATTACTGATGTTGCTAGTTGGCTCCGTTTGTCTAGCAGTAGGTCTGCCTTGTAGCTGGCTAGATCTGGCTGACACGGGAACAGCTTCTGGCAGTTTCTCACAGGAGTCACCTCTACATTACAAACACCTCCTGCTACCAAAACCTTGCCTTGTAAACTCAGTACAAGGTATTCATCCTGACAGCAAATTTGGCTTCCCTCAGGATGAAAATCTCACGGCTGTATTAAAAGATTATATTCCAAATATTGTTGATTAATGCATTAAAATGGCTGAAACATATAGATGTGAAGTAATAACATGGCAACAGTGGTTTTATATAAAGAAATAGCTCTAGGGGATTGCATCTGTCCTGAGCTGCAGGAATGACTTTTACAAGTGTCATTTTCAGTATGCCAGTATTTCTTCTTTTTTTGATTACATTGAAACATTATCTAGCGCAGACAGCTACCAATGGAAGCATTACTCTTGAGACAGAGAAAAAAAATTCTCAAGAGGTATTGAAATATACTCCTATATGGGGTTGTGGAGATTGTCAGTTACATAGCATGAAATGTTACAGAGTTTAACAAAGAAGATCTCTTTCCCTCTGATGTCACTAAATAGGTATTATCAGCCTGAATAAAATCCATAAATTAGCATCATCTCCTAAAAACCCTTATAGAACAGTAGGGTAATGCAGTAACTCTCATAACTCAGAAGGTATTTAGGAAGGGCACTAGGCCAGTGTACTGTTCAGTGCAAGGTCTCCTATGAGGTCAGACAATGTTGTGCAAGGTTTTATCCTTTCAGGTCTTTGTAGGAATATGCAGAAGGAGAGCACTTCTGCTGCCTGAAGGTTATCTGATTAAAGACCTTGTTAAATGTGGTCATAAAGAAAAGAAGAAGGTAAGAGATAAAAAAACATATGGAGTCACAGGCCTTACAGGTAGACCAATAATGGGGAAAAGGGCAAGAAACAAACCTTGTCAGTCACAGTACTTGACAGGCTGTTAAAAACTCCAGGCACAGGTCTGGAGACCATCAACTGCATTTTGATGTTGCAACTTAGGTTTGTCTCAGTTTCTTGCTCTGGTGCTGTGTCAGGCTGGCCCCGGTGGACTCAGGGGCGGTGCGTGGGCAGGGGCGCGGGCAGCGCTGCCAGCCCCATGCCCTGCCCTGCCCNAACCATGTCATTTTGTAGTTGAAAAGTGGGAACTAAAGACACACAAAGAGTTGGGATACTATAGTGAAATTACGAAATCTGGGCAAACTGATAAAGAAATGTGCAGAGGAAGGAAACGGGTAAGGAGGAAAGAGGGAGCAGGCAGAAAGATGCGTTCACGTGTGAAATGGGGACAGTCAGTACACTTCTCTGGCTGAACCTTGTACCTGATCAGCACAGTTGGTCCTGCCCTATTTAAACCTAACTGCTTCTGCATAATCTCACATTCTCTTCTGCATGTGTGTGAGTGCTGAAAGGAGTAAGTGCCAGTTACTAGGATCTGGTTGGAGTCAAGATGAGTGGTCAGTCCTGGCTTGTACTATCTGCCTTAATGGGGGTCATTAGCCTTAAGAAACTGGGGTGGGAATGTGCCTGTGTTACTCACATAACTGAGTCACAGTTAATGGACTAAGGGGGAAATGAAACAGACCTTAAACCTTTTATTATTTTCTTCATGGCAGAACACATTTAATGTTTAGTCTTCATGCTTTTCTGTTACTTGAAGAAAAATAGAAGATCTTAGGTTAAGAGTCGAATTTAATATTTTGAAACATTCCTATTTCCATGGTGTTTGCAGTTCTGTAAAGGTCACCACATAGGAAAGAGAAGTCCAGTTTACGTTGCTCTTTTTTTTCCCTTCCTCTTTTATTCTTTTTTTGAAAACCTGATATTTGTTTAGAGTTGCCTGTGATTAATAATTAATCTCTCATGTGTCATCATGTGACATACTATGATGTAAAAATGAACTAATTTAAAATATCTCTCATTATTGTGCAAAGTCAATTTAAAATAATAAAACATTTCTTAAATTTATCTTACTTAAGAAATTAAAAACATAAAAATGAACAGATAGTTTACAGAGCAGAAGTAATCAATATGGTATTTGCTTTTGGATCCCCCTACACAAGATCTTCCTCTGGCTGATGTTCACATAACATACATATATTGGGAAAATTATATTATGTTTGTCAACATTGTCAAATTGATTTTTATACACAGAATGTGTCTGTTAAACCAAATAAGTTTTATTCACATTTAAACAACTAGCATTTGAACTTAAAATTTAATGCTGCCAATATAAGCTATCAAAGAGAGACAGATTATTGGGCAGCAGTGAATTGAATGTTTTCTTGCCTTTTCTTTCTCTTCTTGTCGGAACAACCCTTTTGGATTTTGAGGTTCTCAAAATGCTTTGCTTTTTGATTGATAAACAGTACTTGAAACCTTTGAAGGAAATTAAGAATATCATATTAATCAGATTTTGGGTTTTATGGCAATGATATTTTACATTTATTACAGTATTTTTCTCATTTTCTCTTGTCCTTATCCCTTTCTCTCTTTCCATTATTGCATGCATGCTTGAACAGTATATAGAAACAGTATAGTGTTTAAGAAATTAAATATGTCATATATAATATTACTACTACTATCATATATTTGTGCACTTTTATTGATTTTTTTCATCTCTTTCACTATGTATATTGGTATCTCACAATGTATCGATTCAAATAAGAGTCCTTTTTGAGGAATCTAACTCATAACTAATGTAATGTTAAATTAATGATTTAGTACCAATAAATTATTTTGTTCAAAGGGTACACTATAAGTAGTTGACAATCAAAAAGACTCTTCTTACAAGCACATATTAAATGTATTTTTCTGTATGCGTTTACCAGTATGTCATGTAATTCAGTCTGCAAATGGCTACCAATGATACATTATTTAGCTGCTAATTTCCAGCAGTTCAAACAAAAATGAGCAAATCCAGCAGTATGAAGAAAGTCACATTGTAGTTTGAAGGTTTGGATTTTTTCCCTATGCTGGAAATGGAATGTGACACTTCTTATGGCATCTGTATCCAAAACAACATATAAGCATAATAAGTAAATTATTCATTTTGTTATTTTTCCTTTGAGAAACATCTAACTATGAGGAGTACAAAAATTTTACTAAAGATCCTAGAAATTATTTGAAAAATTACTGAATAATGGTTCTCTGGATTTTTACACAAATGACTTGTGTACTCAATAGTCTTTATCCTAACCACTGTACTTAATAAAATTTAAAAATAAAAGAAAAACTTTGAAAGTCTGAGTTATTACAAGAAGCATCACAACAGCTTCTTATTACTAAAGTACTCTGAAAAAATTTGTGAATGCACAAATAGACCAACAATTTCACAAAACACTGTTGCATGCACTTTCTAAAAATATAAATAAAAATGTTAATGTTTATGAAAGCATGGACATGTCTACTATCACACAAGAACATTGATCACTTGCATGACCAAAACTAAAATTTGAATAGTATCCTTTGTTATTACTTAAGTTCTAGATATCTTCAAGAATATAATTTTAGATCTATTATCTAAAACTTCACTGCTTGAACACATGTTCATTTATTTAAACAAACCTTTATTGAATGCATGCTGCTCAAATGTTGCCTGTATCTTTGGAGACACTACCTCATAACTTCAGTTTAGATTCTCCATTGATTTTTCTCAGTTACTGCAAGTCAGTTTCTAAAAGCCCTAAAATGATTTTCACTTAGTGTACTGATGTAATTTATAAAACAATAAAAAAATTAACTGTTGGAATTGGACATTTTTTCCCCTCAAGTTTGATTGTGTTGTAGTACATTGAGGAATTTGTGTTAAAATACAGTTACCCTCTTTAATTAATGAACAGAAAGAGTTTTACTCAGACAGTTCTATTGTCCCTGAGTGAGTTGAGTCCCATTTGAAAAGTCAGTCTGCTGAAAATTATATTGTGAACACCAAGGTCATGTTAGAATATTGTGTTCCACCAGGGGGAAAAAGTATCAAATTTTTGTTTGTTTTCACACAGTTTGCATCAAAAAGTTTGTATGCCTATTCTAAATATTGCAAATTTATTTAAGACTGAAAATTCAAGATAGTTCAGAAACCAATGACTACATACAGGCTTTGGTAAGTAGCATGGGTTTGTCTCTTGCAGGGCATCAAATTTAGCACAGATGTGCCTTGTAAATTCATATAATGCAACAGAACATAATGTTTCAAGCTGGGGAGAAAAATGGAGGAAGATTTTCTGATTTAAGTGACTGAATTATGCAATGTAGGTTAGACTAAGATACAGAATTTTCCCAGCTTAGAAAGCACTTTACACAGGCACTGGCATGTCCCAGAAGAACCTGTTCCAAGGAAAGACAACAGGAGAATTAGTGCAGCTTGTGGAGAAAGATTGTCAGGCATATAGGGAATACCAAATGCAGTTATCAGTATTAAAGTATTTCCCCTCCTGAGGCATAGCCTATCTGTGGGACAGTGTGTACATATGCCACAGTCAGTGGCTTCAGGAGCAGTTGTGTGCTTTGAGAACTGTAGGATAACACTTCAGATTAAAGCAAAAAGGAGAGGGACAGCTAGATCCACCTCAAACTGTGACTGTACCTCTGTCCTCGCCCACAGGCAGGAGCAGGAGCAAGGGGGAGTGTTACTGGTGAGTGCAGTGGAAGCGCAGGCTACAAAGAAGGCTGTTTAAGGAAAATTCTCAGACCAAGATTTTTTTTTGCAGCAGACCAAGGATTACCACATATAAGAAAGGTTCACAGAATAGGTAGCCCACAGTGAACTCCACGCCTGTGGTAAATGGAGGCTTGGATGATGGGCACTAATGGTATTCATGTTTTTTGCTCTTTTTGGTAATTGGTCAGTTGGTCTGGAATGAAGGGTACTGGAGCATCTGTCATGTGAGGAGAGGCTTGAGATATCTGTGACTGTTCATTTTGGAGAACAGATGGGTCAGAGAGATCTTATCAAAGGGGAGGGAGATACAAGCAAGGCAGTTACAAATTCTTCTCAGTGGTCCAATGAGGACAAGAGGAAATGATTATCCTTTGAAATATACAGAATTCAATTTAACACACATAAAAAGATTGCTTGGTTATTTTGAGGGTGTCAGATACAGAAACAGTTTGTACAGGAACTCTGAGAGGTGCCTATCCCTAAAACAAATTTCAAAATCAAACTGAGCACAGCCCTGGGCAGTCTGGTCTAAATGTCATGTATGAAACATGGCTGTGAAGTCATCCAAAACAGTGACTGGCAATCAATCATATAATAATACCAGATAGACTTTTCAGAAGAAGAAATATTGGGATCATGAACTAAAATGTGGGACGACTTTGGCTGTAAAAGACCTTATTCATTAAAGCTGTAGCCAAGATACAGAATTGCCTTTTGTGTCATCAAACAGAAAAATATCTGCCTTTAATAACAATAACTACAGAACAGTTCCCTTGGTAAAACAGCACGTGCAACACAATTTGAAGATGATGTTGAAAAGTGTGGATTCTGTTGAATTAGTGCTAATACGACATTACAACATGGCATCTAGAATAGTGACATTCCCACATCTCTGAACTGGAGATTAATTATGTATATATAATTTTTGGCTTAGTCCTAATGCTTCTTTAGAATACTTCAAGAAACACTACAATTAAACAAATTCTGCATTTTACTTCACAGCACTTCTGGGGAACATAGAACAGTCTTTGTGTCCTTTGAAGTGTTTGATGTATTTTAAAAATACATTTCATATAACAAGTATAAATTACTGTATAAAAAAAGGCATCACCCTGATATATATACACACATGATTAATTATTTTGCTATCATTTTTTCAAACTAATTTTACTTATTTTAATATATATGTAAAATGTCTAAGCTCCTGTATAATTTAGTGTTCAGAAGCCAAAGTAATAGAGTAACATAAGAAAAAAAAAAAAAAAGGATGCACTTAACACGTAATATATAATGACAGTATGTATTCTACATGATAAACAAGACAATCACAAATGTGTGTTGCTTTTATGTGATATCTGCATATTTCACTGTAAATTTATTTTTTTGCTATCTGCAGTGGGTCAGCCATAATTTTGTCACTTGAGCTGTTTCTCATTAATAGCCTGAAAGATCAGATAAACCATGTTGATGGAATTTGCATGTGAAAAGTATTTGGGAGCTTGAGAAAAAAGTGAAAAAGAAGGTTGAAAAATGAGAGTAATAGGCAGAATATAAATAAACAATATTAAACCATAAACCCAAATTATCATTCCAAATAAAATCTGGCACCAAGGGTAGATAAAAGTCAGGAAAGCATCACAAATCACTTGACCCTTCCAAATGTGAGTAAGTACTTAAGTAGGTAACTACTTAAATGTGCCTATGTAATATCATTATTTTTATTCTTAATTGAAAGCACATTTAGAGAAGGGGTACTTTGCTTGATTGTGGTGATTCTAGAGAAAGCAGGAATACCAGTTGAGGCAGCAGTTTAAAAGTTATGTAGTCAGACAAGTACCACAAAAATAGCCTGATTGATTTAGAAGTAGAGACAAAATAGAAGCTGGCAGTAATAAACCAGTGCTTCCCTCCCATCTCATCTTGAGGTAGAGCCTGCTTACCAAGATATGCTTACTCATAGATGTTCCATTAACAAAACTTTGATAATGGGAAGGAATCCAAAACAGAAACCTTAAGAACTAGAGACCTGGCAAACTGCTTAATACATGTATAATGAAAAAACTTACCTTAGGTTTTAATCATTTTAATGAAGTGAAGTGAGATTTTTTTCATTGATTCCAGCATTTCATTTATCAAAACTTATGTACATATCTTTTAGGATATGATAAGCTTTAAGTAATGGAAAAATTGCAAATTCTAAGTGAGGAGAAATAATTTTAAGATAAAAACAAAAAATATTCACAACATAATATTCATTGTGAGGCTAAACACAGTTTTACTTTCTGAAAGAAAATGTACATAGCATTAAAATCTCACTATTAGTTTTAAATTCAATCATAGAATCATAAAACAGTTTCAGCAGGAAGGACCTTTGAAGGTCATCCAGTACAACCTATTTTCAGTCAGAAGGGACATGTTCAGTTAGATCAGCTTGCTCAGATACCTGTCCAAGCTGGTCTTGAATGTTTCCAGGAATGGGGTTTTCTCTCCCACATTCCAAGACAATTGTTTTGTCATCACTACACCAATCTTTCCCCTAGCTGTTAAAGCCTGGAATCGCTACAGTAAAAGATGTTCCTTTGAACTCCATAAAATCACACTTACCTACAGCAGCTAAAGAATTAATCTTTACCCTTCATTTGGTTGCTGTTTCTTTCCTGAGAATGGTAGTACCTCAATCTTTCAGCATTTTCTGACTATAAAAATATTTAGAACTCAGGAATACAAAAGGCACAGGTGACTTCTTTTTTAAAATGCTTCAAGATATGCATAATGGAATAATTTCAACTGAAAATATTTAGTTGAACTTTATTGAGCAATAAACTACAAATTGTATGATCTGGAAACAATATGGCATTTGACCATGCATAGTCATTCATTAACAGAAGTTGGGCTTTTTTGGTTTTATTGGCATTTTATCCCCAGTTTTAGGACCATTTAGATATGGACTAGATTTTTTTCATAATTATGTTATGTCAGTGTCATTAAGCTTTGGATAGAAGTTTGTTTTAAAAATACTCAGAATGACAGAGTGCTAGAGAGCATGGAATAAAAGGTTGGGTTTAGGACTTGTCCTGGTGGTTTTTTCTTCTTTTTTTTTTTTTTTTTCCCTGTTTCTATGCGTTGGAGTGAGACATTCTGAAAGCTGTGAGTATGTAAGGCATAAAATCGTACTGTCGTATTTTTTAAGGGAATATTGAAATGAGAGATAGAAAGATTTCAAATTGGTTAAATTAGAGAAAGGATAGATATTGAATATGCTCAGGCTGAGGCTATTCTGTGTGATAAAAGAAAACACATTAAAAATGTAAAGAAATTCTAGCAGTGGGCAATTGCCAACCAAGAGATGAATGAACAAGCCTACTGAGACATCTGAAAAAGAGCTGTTTGAAAGTAATTTTGTTTGTCTCCCATTTCTAACAAAGCAAAAACTGCACATTCACATGAAAGCAAAGGATCTCTTTGGAACAGCAGTCTTCACTGTTCACTCTATTTGCATCCATGCAGTAAAGCACTTAGTAAAAGGAGAATGTTCAGGAGGGAGAGAGGAAAACATAAGTAAATAAACACTTGACCCAAGGATAGAAACCAGTTAAATTATGGCATAAGAGGAACATGAAATAGAGAAGGAAGCATGGAACAAGGTAAAAACAAAAGCAGTTCTTACTGGATCATAAATGTTTTGGGTTGGAAGGAGCCTTTAAAGATCATGCATTTTAAACCCTCTGACAGTATTTTGCATTTGATCTTGAAGTTTAAGAGCCTCATACAAGCTGGAATTGTTTTTCAAGCCTGTCATGGAATCATTCACTTATATTTGAAAAAAAAAAAAAAATTAAAGAAAAAAATAGTTTTCTTTAACAATTGTTAATAAACAATTAAGTCCAACCATTAACCCAGCACTCCATGTTCACCGTTAAACTACACATCTTTTAGTGCCTCTAGGCATGGTGACTCAAACTGGGCAGCCCATTCCAATGTTTTATAGACTTTCTGTGAATTAAATTTTTCTAATATACAAATTAAACTTCCCTTGGCAAAGCTTCAGGACATGAGAAAAAACGTCAAAAGCTTTGTTAAAATCTAGAAATCTAGGTAGGACAATGTCCTTCTGGTGGCACCCCTTCCATCTATCATATGAACTACGCCATTCAGCTTGGTGTCATCTGCAGGCTTGCTGAGGGTTCACTGAATCCCACTGTCATTAACAAAGGTATGGAGAACAGTACCAGTCACAGTATGACTCCTGAGTGACACTTGCTACTACTGCTGTCCATTACACAGAATCATTACTGTTTTTCCAAGGGAGGATGCAGAAAGCCCCGGAAAAGCACTTCCTTGAAGCCTTGGCAGACTTGATTTCGGCAAAGAATCATACAGAAACTATTAATTTTCTGGTATTGCATTATCTTCTAACAATACTGATGTGAATCAATTCCCTTGTTTGATAAAGCAAAAAATGTTCTGTGTTAATCAGAAGACAGAAATGGAGGGCCTTTGCTGAGGTTTCAATCCTGTTTGGTGATTACTAAATAACTAGTTTTGGTGGCTACTAGGTAGCATGTCTGTCACTGACACCTACAGGACCTAACTATGTCTTAGTATGGTTAACAACTGGGTAACAGAGAACATCAACATTGATACTGATATAAGAAGTTGATCAAAATATAGGAAATGACCATCATGCAAGCTGCAGTTATATTTCTGGCTGTGTACACATGTAAAAGTGAAAAAAAGAAAAACTCAGTGGTTTGTGCGCAAGATGAGTAAAAGTGATTGTCTCAGACCTGTGTCTCTAAAGACTAGTCCTTTCCAAATTTATTTTGAACATATTGTTTAGCAGACCAAAAAGGAGGTGAGCTAATTTGGAACTGATCTAAGAATAAAGTATTTCAAATAATCCATGAATGAATGTTCTTGTCCACACCCCCATTTTTATATTGTAATGCAGATACATTTTTATGAGCCAAATATCTGTTTTGATAGGTGACACTAAATTTTTGTAGATCATCAACTATAGGGGAAAGGGCATGGAGAAAGAAGAAACATCATTAAGGAGTAATTGACAGAAGAAGAGAATGAGAAGAAATCCAGAAGAAATCTGTAGGGTTTTTTTTAACAGTTCTGAACATAATGTAACATTTCTAATATAAACATTTTAAACTATATAAATAATTTGAACACATGGTTTTATCACTGATTTTAGTATTTTTGTGTCAATCTAAATGGAAGAACACTGTGCATACTGAAAGCACTATACAGATTAAATTAACTTGGATGCTATATAAAAAGCACAGCTGGAGAAGAAAAGCGTATTGTGGATGTAAGTATTTATAATGACATCTGATGTTTATAAATGCAAAGACTAACGCTAGCCTTCCAACAATAATAAAAAGCCACTAGTCTACCAAACAATTCATGAAACTCGTCATTCCTTTACAGCTTACCTGCAAGCAACAGTTTTCTTTATTATAATGGTTAAGATATAAGTGAGATTAGATAAAGGTCAAAATCACTCAAAATTTAATTATCTGCCTCAAATGTCACTGGTTATAAAAGGATCAATGACCTTATCCCTTGTTGTGTGTCATATATCATGCCACTTGGATAATCCCATCTAATTTTATGCAATCGGTTTATATGCTCCTTTTATTGAAAGAGGTTTCTTGAGAGAATTATTCTATCCCCTTATAATTTGAATTTCTTTCTGGCAGATGGCACAGGATGACAAGACAACATCCACTGTCCGAAAATGGCAGGAAAAGTAGGGACAAACCCTGTGTTCACAAAGCCTTAAAGCGCCTTACCAATAAACACAAGCCTGCAATAATGAAGTAGAATTAGGTAGACTGAGTGGTTTTCGTAGCACTCCTGTCTTTACTTCCCCTATGGGTAAAATTAATACTGGATTTCCTGTATTTCCAGAAACATATTGTTTAAAGAGAAATATTTTTATAATTTTTTTTTTTTTACATGAGAGCTGTTATATGCTTTCAGTCTTAATTTCAATATTATATTTTATGCTTTCATTATATTTAAATATGTACCAATACATGCACATTTTAAATCTATTTCCCCTTATATTAGAATTTTTCAAGAAATTATGACTTTCAGTGATGTAAATGAATAGAAATAAAATTGTTTTATAAATCTACATGATATAAAGGCTCTTTAAGACAAATATTTTGCAGAAGTGTGTGCAATAAAGTCAAAGTGGAAGTAGAACACTTTCAGTTACAGTGTTAAGAGCTGGGCAAAAAATGCCCAACCATTTAACCAAAATAAAATTATCTAATTAATTCTCTATTGAATGCTTAATACAAAACATGTTTGTAGAACCATGCGATTAGTAAAAGAGATTGTCAGCGAAATATGTACAACTGCCGAGTGAGTCCATTGCAAAAATTTATGCTTATTTGGCAAATATGAATCTCTCTTTTTCTGATTAATCTCATTTTCAGGCTGAACTGCATTCTGCATTTTTACATTGTTCTACCATACCCTCTATGATGGAATTGTTTTCAGAGATATATGCATTTTATTTTTCTATACTAAATAATTAGTTTGTATTGTTACTTTAATAAGAGCTGGGAGAAGAATCAGAAAATAATTTCTTCTCAGAATATTAGAGACAATAAATAAAAAAACCCTCAAAATTTATAGGCTACAGGATAAAGATCCTATTTCCAGTAACTTTCGATTCAGAGATTTCAGTGAATTTCACAACAGTATATTACTAAGAATATAACTGATTCTAAAAACTGTTTTCTTTTTTTGTTTGAAATCCCCATCAAGCGCACCATGATTTGGCATCTCCTACTTTGATTCACTACTGCAGTGACAGCCTTTATTCATTTAAATTAATTTAAGATAGCTTTAAAATAAACATTGGCAGTTAATTTACATAGAAGGCATTTTTACTGTTTTATTGTTAGCGTAGTTCCTAACATCACTTTCTCCTGAAAAAAAATGGTGTGCATCCAATCAGTTTTCAGGTATGGCTCTGGAGATACTGTGAGGTAAAAGCAATTCCAGTGGGTGATTTACACTGGGCACTCCTTTTGAGATGCTTGGAATCCCATGTCAGCAGGTATCAGTGCCAGAGAACAGTCCCAGTAGTCATTTGACTACTATAAATTTAGTCTTTAGTATTATCACATTCTTCCACACTGTCTTCTTCAGGCCAGTGCCACACTCTTGTCTCTGGTTCCAAACACATGGGCTGCAGCACTCTTGGATAGTTTTCTCCTGAAGGTGTATACAGTGGGAAAGACACAGTGCTGTAGAGATCTTGAATCTTATCATTAGCTGGGACAGTTGCATTGAAATTTCATGACAGCTATTTGTTTGGAGAGCAGTACATCTTAGCAGACACAACAGTGGCAAATGACGCTAGAGTGCAAGTTTTTCTAAGGTCTTCTTTGTATCCCTGTTGATGTCTTAAAAAATTATTGGACATTTTGTTACTGACACAATTAGCCAGAACCCAGGCTAGCTCAGGGCACACCTGCACCGCGCCAGGTGTGGGGAACAGCTGAGGCGTGGGGTTTGTGCACTCAGCTGAACCCCAGGAGCAAAGGTTCCTAAGCACGGACAGTGTAACCACATCCAGGGCTCAGGCAAAGAAGAAAGAGAGAGGCTCTCCAAGGCTGAAGTTCCAACCAGGATGATTTATTAGTGTCGAAGGGGACAGACACGAAGAAAGCCCCATGCAGCTCCGTGCACAGGATTTTAGATGGGTACGAAACAAGGGGCGGGTACAACACATTATCCAATGGGGTAAAGTTGGGGCGGAGTTGAAGGGTTGGGTCACGGGTCTCGGGACGAATCAGGGTAAGCGGGAGGAGGGAAGGGGTCATGGGGTTGGTTCTGGGGAGGATTGACATAGAAGGAGCTGGAACAGAGATGGAACGAGGGGTTGGGCAACTGGGATTGACAGGGAAGGAACTGGAACATAGGTGGGGAAAAGCCATAGAGGGAAACAGGGGGAGGACATAACTTCGGGAATAAATCAAATTGGGAATACACATGGGGGAAACAAGGGAACAAAGCATTTAACATTAAATAACAACAAACAAATTAAACTAAGACAAACATAAGTTGAAACCGTTACTAGATTCAAGGTACTCTTAATAATCTAAATTCAGTTGCTGCATTCATATAAAAATGAGTATCAGAGAGAAGCAGAAGGAAGAGGGAAAAGTAACTTCAATAAGATAAAATAGGTTAGGACAAGAAAATAGAAATTTTATGGAAGGGTACATCAAGAGGAATGGCACAATAAAGAATACATAAAGTGAAATTAATCTTTTGCCAAAATGAAATGGATATTTTACAGTAGACTTGAGTAATTGAATCTTTCTACTTGGTCTACAATGTTCCAGAATATAGGAAAGGAGACTGCTGTCTTATTCTTATTCTGAGGAACAAATTTTAATTCTTGCATTTGTGTTAATCTGTACATATGTGTGAGTCACACAAATGCATTTCCTATGTAAAATATAAAAAAAGACTGTGGAGACCACAAAACTTGTTAATAAATTTAAACTGGTTTTCTAATGTTTCAAATGATAATAAATGGTTTGTTTAACTTGTGACACAATTTCAGGAGGATGACCCTTTTGTATTTTTTTGTGAATATGTTTCATTGCTTTAATCAAAGTACATTAACCTACCACAACCTCTAGCACCAAAATACCATATATGGCATATTTTTCTCCCACTCTGAAATTATATTGGGGTTGTAAAATTACAGCAGAACATTTTGTGCCTTATATGAAAAGGTACTTGCACAGAAATAAACAGTTTATACTGTATTAGAACAGAGCAATTAATCATAATTCTCTGTACTTTTTAATGCATAGTTTCACACTTCCAGACTCAATTAAAAATCATATCCACCCACACCAGAAAATAATTACAATATAAAAATATAAATAAGAATATTAGGAGTGATTTTGTAAAATAAGTCAATACTAAACACAAATGTAACTTAATAGACTAGAATATTTTGGTTGGGAGTGACCTATAATAATACAACTACCTGACCAATTCAGGGCTGATGAAAAGTAAAAGTATATTATTAAAATCAGTGTCCGAATGGTTCTAAACCATAGACAGATTTGGGCCATTGACCATGCTTGTAGGAAACCTGTTCCAGTGTTGGGTAAAGAAATGTTTCTTAATGCCAAGACTAAAATTCTCTTGGGGCTTCTTTGGACAGCTCTAAGGTATTACATTTCTATGTACCAGGTACTACCATTGTCCTGGTTTAGGGCAAATTTAGGGAAACTTCCAAAGGGGTCCCTCTAGAAAACAGATTCAAGTGGCCCCTCTCTGCACCAGTACAGGAAACATAAATCTCCTTGGATAAAAGTGGAAAAAAATTGTTTATTTAACAAGCAAAGTATTCAAAATGAATAGTATTAAACAATAGAACCTCTCACTGTTCTGCAGAGATGGCAAATTCAGAAAGTCCTTGTTATAGGCTGTAGCTTGCCTCACTCAGTCTCTTATCAGTCCCTCTGGCACTGGGAGATGCTGTGTCCCAAGCCCTGGCAGGCCACAGCCTTGAGCTCCTAGTGTTCTGGGTTTTCAGTCCAGAGCAGGGCCAATCAGTTCCAAAAAAAAAAAAAAAAAGCCACAGTCCAGGGAACTTCTCTGCATTAGCTACCTGAAAACTAAAAAACAAAGGAGAGCTCTTTCCCACTGGCCATGCTGCAGACAACACAGTCCAGGAGAGAGAATGAGGTGGGGAGCAAGTGCAGTTTCTGCAAACAAACTGCACGATTCTTCTCCCCCCATTGCTCTCAGAAACAGTGTTCAAGGTGCAGAACTCAATAACCAGCATATACAAAACAGACAACTGGGGCTACAAGCGTCATAAAGTCACCCCAGGACAATAGTAAAAAAAAACCCAAACAAACAAATAAACAATCAAAAAAGAATAAATAAAAATTTTATTCTCCCAAAGGAGAATATTGTAATTCTAAGCTAAAAAAGAGGAAGAAAATCTTCTAAAACATGTACTGGGAAATGAATTTCAGAAATGCAGAAAAAAAATGTGATCTAGTGAAATCTTTTCTAGCCTCCACATCATGCTTCTTTTTGTTTTGAAATCTTTCTGCTTCCTTGGCAGTAAGCTTTCAGAACAATATAACTTAGAGGCATATGACTTCTTCTTTTATTCATATCTTTCTACCACATAACAAAAAGAGAAGAATTTCAGCAAAGGAAATTAATGCTACAATTGGAAAATTACTCAAGTATCTCTAGGGGATTAAGAATGAAGTTACTGTATACCTACAGAACTTGTTATTTTAACATTTCATGCACTTCATTTATCTGACTTCAACATTTTCAACATTAACTCTGCTGCAAATTAATTTTCCAAATGTGACCTTATCTACTACTGCAAGATGTGCAAATTTTAAACTGTTTTAAAGGCTTCTTTTATAAAATTCTTAGGGTTGGAAAAGACCTCTGAGATAATTCCAGCCAGTAACTTAGCACATGTTCACCATTAAACCATGTCCCTAGGTGCCACTTAACACTTCCAAGGATGATGATTCCTCTACTTCCCTGGCAGCTTGTTCCAATGCTTGATGCTGCATAATCAGTACCTACCATTATCTTTACCACTGTTAGTCTCCTCACTAACTATTGAGGAGAAATTAGATGCTGATGATAGTCAAAACAGTAAAATAGAAAAAGAATGTCATTTTGAGAAAATCAATACGTTTGATATCCTAATCATTATTTATGCAACCCCAGAGGTATATGCAATATGCAACAGGCAAATAAAAAATATAGTATTACCAACACAAAAGTATGGACATAGAGAGTAGATCTTCTGTTTTCTTAGGCAGTGACAAAGGTCCTTAATCATCCAACTCTACATCTCCATGCCTTGTTATCATTTTAAATCGCAGACAGCTTGGTAGACAAAACATCTAAAATCCATTCATTGGATTGGAGTTCAGGGGCATTTTTTTGATTTAAATTTCTTCTTACGTGTCCTGAAGAGTGCTTTGTATGCTAATGTTTCTCTTTGCAACAATTCTCTTTAGCTCCCTTTCTGTTTGGAGATGATGACTTCAGATAAGGAAGACCTTATTTAAAACAATAGTTTCAACCACTGAACTAAGGACTGAACCAGTCATAAAATGTGGACATCAGCATCCAGTAAATTTCAAAAACATTTCCGATGAAATTCAGTGAGTCTCTTAGTGTAGTTCACTGGTCTTTCTTTCTGGAAAGTTTGAAGAAAGACTCCAACAATGCCCTCATTAGACATTGAAAAATGTCTCCATTTGATTCTTTGATCTTGGCTTTAACAAGAGCTTTATATCACTTAAAATGAATCTTACCTTCATTAGGAAAGAGGTAACCCAGATATCTGTGAGTAGTCAAACAAGAAAAAGCCAAAATAATGCCTTTAAGTTTTTATTTCCATTTTGGAACTAAAACCTAACAACTTATTAAATTTCTGTATTGAAGCTGGCTCTCATTAAAATAGATTTCAGTTTATATTTCTCTGTATCTATGTGTGTACATATCTAATGCAACTAATTTCACAAATACTCTTTAAAAAAAGTGCCAAACATTACTTTTAAATTCACAAGTTTAAGATGTTTTTTATTTATGCAGGATGTAGAAGTAACAACAGGAATGTTTTGCCTTCTCTGCAAACTGGAAAAATTTAGTAGCTTCAAGCATGATCATCTTTCAGAAAAGATGTATATTAAAGTATTTTCCTTACTAAAATTGATGCAGAAGTCACTTTATAACATTTGCAGATGTGTAATATCTATTGGTCTTGCTAGTGGATTTACTGCTTTTGCAATATAAGTTCACTGCAATAAAATTTAAAAATATTTTGCATTTTTGTTGTAAGAGAAGCTGCCATTTAATACATTTGTGAGTATGAGTATGAAAGAAAGCTAATCTGGTAGTCCTTAAGAAGGACAAAACTATCAGTGAATAATTAATACATATTCTGAAATTAAATACTAACATTTACTATTTTGCTTAGACAGTGATTAATATGAGCTACTTTTAGTATTGGATTTATCTTGAATTTCTTGTAAAATGCTGACACTATCGGACTATAATAAACATTTGATCAGGTATGTGGCTCAGAAAAGCTTAGGCTTGCTTTTAAAATGCTCAACTTGCCCTAGTTATGGTCTGTTTGTTTGTTCTCTAATTTTTTATCTTCATATTTCTACCTAAAATTATTTCAATCAACTTTTTATCAAAGAAAATTAGTATCAAGTAGCTTTCTTTCCTAAAGAATTTCTCTTAAATAATCAATTTTAATAATAATAATTAATCTTTAAGCTCTCTTTATACTTCTGGGTTTAGTAGACACCAGAATGTCTCAGGTTTTTTTTTTATTCATAAACTAGGAAATGAACGCACCTTGCACCACTAAAAAACTTCTGAAAGTTTACAATAGCTAAATGCATTTGTAAAAATACTTCTGTAAGTACTAAAATAACATAAATATAACAACACAAAACACCTATGTCAAATAGCTTTTAGAAAACCAATCATGAGCTCCAACTTAGTGTGGAGAAATGGGTAACTTTCTGGAAAATACACACTCCAATATATAATTACACGTTAATTTATGCTTTTGATTATGATCACTAGCTGTCAATGGGAATTAAATCATTGTTAGATGTATGAAAAGCTAAATCAAGTCACAATCAAACCTTATTTTTGGGAAAAAGGAATTTAAAATGCCTTGCTTCACTTCATCTTGCCTTTTTATGTCTTCCCTTACTTCACCTCACCTCCCCTAATCTCTTCTGCTCCCAGAATCACTGAAGTTTCCCATCAGAAGTTAATCTTTATTCTGTCAATCAAATTTGTATCAATCAGTCCATAGAGATATATCAATACCGTAGTGTTTGTAAGTGGAATTTTATGGGTTTGTGGAAGAAGGGGCATTTTGGTTCTCTTTCATTGCAACAGTGTTGTCCATGACTTAATTGGCTATAAGCCTGGGAGCTTTCTACCCCATCTCTTGTGGCTTGAGCAGTCCGTATCTGCAGTTGGACAGTAACATTTCATCAATATTTTAATCATATATAAGGACCTTCAATAAGTCAGGAAACAATCTGATATGCTCCAAGAAACACAAATTTTATCTACTTGGTTTTGTGAATAATGGACACAAAAAAATAAAAAAAGGGAGATAAGTTTGATGGACGTGTTTTCATTTGCATTGCTCAAATAAGAGACACTCTGGTTTACATTTTACTCTTGACCTCTGTTTCCAGGATCTTTTTGATCGTTCTCTTTGATCACAATTTTTGCAAGTATTATCTTTGTGTTTAATGGGTTTCACCAGGATTCGCTGTAAAGCCTCTATACCACCACTGCTTTTCCTGTTCATGAATCTGTTAAAATCCTGCTCTTATACAATTGTTTAAGGATATATCAGTTCTGGAAAATCAGAATCCAACATGGTCAATCCCCTGTCCAGTCTGTTACACTGACTGATGCATGGTCACAATATTTTACTAGCCTTTATGCTTTCAATAAGCAACCAACAAACTTCTGTGAATTACACTTTCATTTACACAATCAGTGTGACAGAATATTCCTTTTCTGATGTATTTGATGCTCCTTGTCCTTTCACTGCAGAAAGTGGCTGTGATGTATTTTAGGGTTTTTTCTCTAATATTAAAATGTCAATTACTTATCCATCCCTACAAGCAGTATTACATGGTTTTGAAAATTTAGAAACATCTGCTCACTGGCCCATAAGTGTTATAAAATTTGGATGTTTAAAGCATCTGGTTCTCTACTCTCTTATTATCATTAAAAAAAAATTAACTGCAATAAATATGCTGTTCCCCAAAAGAAATTTATTTGATTCATTAAAGAGTTCTGATGCTTATTTTGAAAATGCATAAATACAGATGGGAATAGAATTTAAGTTGAATGGCTGAAAGGCACAAACTTGATTTAAAAAAAAAAAAACAGGCTACTTTGTCTACATGACTTTGGAACTACAGAGGCCTGATAGAAATATGGATGTCTGGATATGTAACAGTGCCACTTCTTGTGTCTGTTCGGTATGTGCTGGTTTTTACCTACATCTTGTCGTATCTTATTTAGTGTCCTTACAAGGATCCAGACTGCTGACTGAGTCACAGGGACTTCCTAAATTACATGTAATGAAGTGTCAAGGAACATTTTATGATAGTTTGAAATTTTGCTCCAAAAACTTCTCTGTGTCCCTTATTTACTCACATCAGTATGTGATCCTTTGGCTTACTATCTCAAGGTTTCTCACAGTTCTCTAGTTTATGCCAGAGTAGTTTTATCAGTTCTAACTGTCTGACTTCTAATTTAAACCTGAGTGAACCAAATGTCTTGTCTGATATAACAGCCATCAACAAAGTAGCTACTGCATGCAGAAAAAATTCACCTAAATCTTTATGTACAAAAGCCTATGTAGTGCATTACCATTTTTCCAAGGACAGAAGTACATGAGGATTCAACAAAAAAATGAACAAAATGAATGAAAGAATATTTCAATGTGTAAAGACTCTGCACTATATTTTCTGTATTAAATTATTCTAACAGGTAATCTTGTCTGCTCTGTATTATCAACTTGGGCTGTAGTATTGAGCAAGTTCCCTTGTCCAAACATCTTTCCTTTAACACTGATAAAGTCAAAAGAAAATGAAAAACCGGTACATTAAAAAGAAACCCCCAAAACACACAAAGAAAAAAAAAAAAAAAACCAAAACCCCAAAAAACCCCCAAAAATCCCCAACAAAAAAAATCCCTCCAAACAATAAAAGAACACAGAGTACCTCAAATGTCAGGATCTCTATAGAGCTGATTAAAGTATCATTCTTTCAAGAACAGATAGTTCATGTAAGTGGTAATTACCATAGTGCACTATAAAAAGCTACTGATTGAACCATTCAGCTGTAAAGCCCAGACCTGGGTACTTATAGGTTTTGAGCCCATTAAATTCCAATCTGATAGATATCAAGGACTCAGATTTTCATTGTTCTTTTCTCTCTCCAAAACAGTATCATTTCAGGAAATAGACGTTGGTGTTAGCTCCTTCATTTAAATAAATGGTCTTCAACTAGAAATGTTTATTCACTCCCAACAATTAAAATTTGTGAGTGAAAAACCATTCTTATTTCAAGACTGTCAAGCCCGTATTGCAAATACCTATCTCTCTATATATAGATAAGTAGATATATAGAGATTATATAGGTGAGACCAAATGTCATATGGGGCAAAGGATTCCAAAGCTGGCTGAAATACTGAAGGTCAGGTGTGTAGCAGCATTTATTAAACTGTCATCTATTCTTTTGTTTCCTCTTTTCTTTCGATAAACAGAGCTTAGAAGACAATGTGTAGTAGAGCTGGCTACAGGTGGCTGGCTACCCCAGCTTGAAGTGGCTCCCTAGCGTTTATTGTGGTTCTCCTGGGCACAGCATACACCGTGTGAAAGATTTAACTTTGCAGTTAAAAGAGACTGGTTGCTGCCACGTGGAAATGAAGGAAGGCTATGAGATCATTCAACAGAACAAAACCAGTTGTGGTAACTTAATGACCTAGGAATAGCAGAATAGCAGGTAATGATATAATTGGAGATGTTTTTATGATTAATTCATTTACTGGGAACTGACCTATCTGAAAAACAAAGGTATTTATTGCTGTTTAAAGAATGACTGAGTAGGTGGGAAACACATTATTTACAGTATTGTTCAATTAACTGCACTAACAAGGTAAGATGTTTCCATTTATGCAGACTTGTGATGCATATGCAAGGTTATGAAAAGCAATGTAGAAACAATTTTTATTCAAAGTGTCATTATTGTAAAAAAATCATAAGAATGCTACACAGATATATTGGCTAAGAACATTAAATATTGCATTATACATAAGAACATAAAGAGAGAAAATATGGGTCAGTTCCAAGGGCTGGCCAGTCAATTAAACTTTATCATTTGTAGTAAGGAATTATTCTAAGAAATAAAATTATTGTTATTATTATTATTACTACTACTACTATTACGAGTACTACTACTACTAATAATAATGTTATTATTTACTTTCAGGAAAGAGAATAAAATCTTGGGAATTCAATGAGGATAATTTGAACAAGCTTCAGTCCATATTCCTGCACTTTGTCACTTCATGTCATCTCATTCACATTTCTGGTTATCAGTATGCGTCAGGATTTTTTTTCTTTTTTTTAAATTTCCTTTCCTCTGTTTGTAGTCTGTATCCCTGTTTCCCTTTCTTCCCTGGTTTTAGAGATTTCAATAGGAATGATTTTGACAAGTACAGGTCCATTTCACTGCAACTAAATGTATCTCAGTACAATTGTAGGTTGTTCACTCGTTCACTCCGTTTCAAATCTTCTGGATTTTTCCATTTAATTTTTGATTGACCGTATCTCCTTTCCAGTGAGTTTGTTCAAATCTGTCTTCCAATTTCAAGATTTCATTCCCTTTCCTGAAAGGAAATAATGATAATAATATAACAATAACAACAACAACAAATAAATTAGAGAACCTTAGAATTTTCCAAGAATTTGAAGGTTATGGGGTTTTATATCTGAAGACTTCACTCACACCCTTGAAGTAGTGATGGATGCTTTCTTCATTTATTTATCCTGTTATTTCTTTATCACATTTATTCTAATGAGCTCTATGGTAACTGGTGGAAAAGAATTCTGCAATTCAAGTATAATGTGTAAAATATTCATCCTTTTATTTATTTCAAGCACGGTACCCTGTAACTGCATTAGAATTTTTGTGCTTGAAGAAATACTAATCACAGAATCATAAACTAATTTACGTTGGAAAATACCTTTAAGCACATGTAATCAAACCATCAGATGCTTCCATATTAATTTTCTTTGTGTTCAAAATATTATGAACATATGCTATAACTTACATTATTTAGCTCCTTTTCAAGCTGAGGGCTTTCATTTATTTAGTATATCTTACTCATTAATGTGGAAACTAAGGGAAAATAATTTAATTTGAAAACTTTATTGTAAGTTAGGGATATATTTTCCAGTTTTCATGTTTTTTCTTAACACCACTAAATTACATCTTTCAGTTTGTTACATGGGTATTAAAAATCATAATACCTTCCCATATTTTAATGTGTTTTGTTTTACTTTTGACCTCCTGGATACATTTTATATCAATGGCAAGTTTTTTTATTTTTATATTTGAATAATATTTTTGTTCAAATTGTTGTAGTAATTTTTGTGTATCCTTGTAGGATTTTCTGCTTCCTTTGAGCAATCCTAGCCTTTGATTGTGTAATTAGTCTCCTAGAATCTTTTCCTATTCTGAGTCCTTTCTAATCTTTGATGTCACTCTGATCAAATCACCGTGATTAGCCTAGTTATTTGCACTATCAAAAGACTCAAGCATTTCCTCCCCTGACTGTACTCTAAAAGAGAAAACAAAAAGCAGCATATCATAGAATTATAGGATCATAGAATGGTTAGGTTTGGAATAATTTAGGTTTAGTTAGGTCTCCCTCTTGTCCTGTCACTATCCTCCTGGGTAAAAGGTTCTTCTCCTTCCTTTTCATAAGCCCTGCTGAAGTACTCACAGGCCACAGTGAGATCTCCCCGAAGTCTTCTCCAGCTGGGAAACCACAACTCCCTCAGCCTGTCTGCCTAGGAGAGGTGCTCCTGCCCTGTGATGATCCTTGTAACCCTCCCCTGGACCCATTATAACAGGCTGATGTCTTTCCTGTGCTGAGGACACCAGAGCTGGCTGCAGTGCTCCAGGTGGAGTCTCATGAGGGCAGACCAGAGGGGGACAGTATCTCTCATTGGGTCTACTAATTCTATGATACATAATTTAAACATGGTCATTTGGCTAGTGAATCAATCATTTAATTAGCTTGTTGTTTCTTGATCACAATAATCACAAAAATAAAATAATAAAAACCAAAAACTCTTTGAGACTGAGATTAATTCAAATAATAAATCCAGTATGAAAACTCAACATTTTTTTTAATTTTACTTTCTTTGTACACTACATATGCTACCTTATTATGATGATCTTGGTTATACTTCTGAACATAAACATCAGCATTGAAAAATGCTACTAAAGGGGTATACATAAAACTTGTATCTCTTTAGTTAAATATACATGCTAGTAGACTTCCTGCAGCTGTATTGTAGAGCTCTTTCTGTTGGCTGGGAAATTAACAGCAAAGAAGGAAAGAGAAATCAAATGTAATGGAAGTGTAGATATACCTCCAAGTACATCAGGAATGATTTGAATTTTTTTTCCTCAACATGATGACATTTCAGAAATCTGAGAATGAGTTTTTTCTCATATTTAGATAAAATCAGCATCAGCTTTCTCAAAGTCCTTTATGCTATCCTTTTTGTCCTGGTTTTCCCACTGTATAGTCTATTTACCTTTTCCTAGTAAAGATGGAAGTGTAATTATTCCAGGAAGTGTTCAGAATTAAATAATCTGATCAAAATCGCAAAGAAATTTAGCTACAAAACCTGATGTCAAAATCATATCCTGTAAAATATGTGATCAGCAGGCTCCAAAAAATATGCTTTAATATCTCACTCTATCACATTATTAACCTAACTCTGGTTTTCAGAATGTTCATTTGGATTAGAAAATTGCAGAAGTCTCTCTCTTCTTGAAATCCTGAAACTGATCTGATTATAACTATCTTCCCATCTTGAATCTGGCAGTGGTATTAACAAATACATTTGCCAGTATATCTATATATATATATATTTTATGTATATTTAATACCAGATAACAAGGTTGACTGAGCTCATTGAAAATGTATTAAAATGGTTTTTATGAAGACATAAGCTTTAACTTTCACCCACCAGAAAAAGAAATAAAACTTGGCTTTATATCTCCCTGCCTCATGGAATGGTTCATTTCACAGAGGTGCTTACACTATTTTAAGTGATGAAAGAGATCTTATGTATTGAAGAGTAAACATCAGATCAGGAGATGAATTCTTCAGGCTTTTTGTGCAGGCAGAGAGAATTTCAGTTATGAATAATACCCATTAATTTTAGGCAGCTGCACAACTCTGTTAATGGCCTCAGAAATTTTATCATGCTTGAACAAAGCATCTGCCCAGCACTGCTAAAGTTCCTGTCTTAATAAAATATCTAAAACTGCTTTTCTATTGATCATGGTCTTTAAATAAAGGTTCAAGACCACTCTGAAAATGTTTGAGGCAGACATTCCTGAACCAGAAGTTAGATATATCAAGGAGACACTCACTTTTGGGAGTCAAGAGGAAAGAAAAATTAACACCTCTGAATTTTAATTCTTGAGAAATGTAGAACTGGTGATGCAATGAAAACCAAATTATGTTAAATTTGGAAGCCTGAATCAATTATTTGACTAATTTGTTTATTTGTTTGCTTTCTGAGACAGACTGGTTTAGCCCAAGTTTTCACAGGAACAAGAAATTTCCTTGGCCAAAAATCTCTTAGCTTTACTTAACCACAATATAGATTGCTTATCAAGACTAAAAGAGTCCTAATTTTCTACTCTTCCATTTTCATTTTCCAAACACTGGGTAAGACATTTTAAGAAATCAAGTGTTCAGAATTCTGGTTTCATCTCCACCCTGAATTGTCCTTGCCAAGACCCAAGACCTAGAATTGGGGTCTGGCTTAACAGGCAGACTCTATAATTTAGGCATTTTCCATCCATCTCTGTCAAAATTTCTTAAATGAAATTGTTCCTTAATTCATGTTCTGAATTTAAAAAAAAAGACGATTAGTAAAAAGTGAATCATTCTTTCAGATTCCCTGAACCTGATTAAGAGATATTTTCTAATGTTAGTGTTTTTTTTAATTTACTATGAGAATACTAGCAATAAAAATCCTACCAGTCTGTTCTGACTTAGCCTATTTTGACAGATTTTAAAATTATGTTGTTCACAGTTCACCAGTCTTCACATGAGAAATGCAAGAAGGAGGAGCAGAGGAGTAGCACACAAATGTTTTAAGAGACATTTTCAAATCCATAACCTAATGTAGTCAAAGAATTTTAAGATGAATGTTTAAATTTCTTTAATAAAGATAAAGTTTTCTTATAAATGAATTAAAATTTTCTTTTAGATTTTCAGGTTTTTTCCTAGTTCTAGGTTGTTTAACAGGAAAATACCTGAAAAATTACCACATTTGTGAGCATCAAAATTCCAAGAAAACTTTAGAAAATTGACAGTGACATGTTTGCAATTATAAATTTTAGATCAGAGAGGAGAGCTGTTTTGCATAATTATTACAAATTTTGAGTGAAATATAAAAAAAGAATAAGGTAATTAATTTTTGTGAAATTCAAAATGCATACCTAAGCACTGCCATTGTCTTTATCTAATAACATTATGACAGTTCTGGTCATAAAATAAAATAAAAAAAAAAAAAAAATAAAATAAAATAGAAAAAAACCCTCTAAAACCAAAACTAACACTAAGCTAGCACTAAACAAATGTTACAGAATCAAAATCAGCAAACATTTCCACCCTTCTTTCCCACCTTCTTTTAAAAATCTTTCTAATAAGGTAAAGTAATGACACATCATTTTATAAAAGAATTTTTCAGAAAAAGCAGTTTCTATTTAGAAGACAACTGCAACTAAATGTAAAGAAATATTCCAAACTGTACATCTCAGTAGAACAAGCCAGACAGATACCTTTATTCTTGATCACTACATCTGTTTTCTAAATTAAAGCATGATCCCTACACAATATAAATAATACAAGACAAAACTTAATCTCCTTCTAAAATATTTTAATTTAACAGATGCTTGAGTCATAAGTATGCTAATGAAGCTGTTTCATTTGAAACAAGGAATGGTATTGGATCATATCTAGTTTTGATTTGTATAATAAAGAATAAATCACATGAGAACCTTCTCTCTGAGGAAAGCCAGAACCTTAGAATGTCAATAATTTGTTTTTGACACCCTCTTTTAATGAAGATGACTTTCCCAAAGTACATTTTTGAAAGTCAGAAGAAATGAATGACTCTTACGTTTTACACTGTTAGTGGCTTTGGATTTTTCTCATCTGCTACAGATGAAACAGAGTACAGGCTTTGTTCAGCTGGATGTTAATTTGGGTTCTAGTGGTTCACACAGGAATGAGAAAAGATGCAAGTAGAGTGCCTCAGGAGAGACCCAGAAGCTCAATGCTATGTTTGAGATGTGATGGAGACACATGACCTCAAGATCCAGGATGACTGCATGGAGTCTATGGCAAAAAAGGAGACAATGAAAGCTGATGGACTAAAATAAAATCTGTCCTTTTATACAGACTGTAGGAAAGAAAGAATGTTTGTTTACAAGTTATTTAAAATGCTTATTATCAGGGTGCTTTGAATTTTCTCTGAATCAAAAGTTACCTTGTTCTCATTCATTCTCATATAAAAGTTAGTAGAAATTAAAAGACTATGTTGATGTTAGTAGAATATTCATTGTAAGGGAAGAGTCAGGTAAATCTACCTCAAGCAATTTATTGTTCAAGGAATTGCTGCTCTACAGAGATTTCCTTCCCTGTATAGATTGCACTTCCCTCCAGACTGAGTTCTAGACACACAGTCTGTGTAATGTAAAACTTTATTTTATGTACACTTAAATATTTAAAAAGCCAGTTTAGAAAATTTAGTGAAGAACTGATTGTATTTATGTAGGAAAGCTGGACAAGGGAGCATGAAGAAAGAATGTGATTTCTAGATGAAGGTGCAGAAGAAACCGTTGGTTGTTGTGCCATAGATCTTTTCAACTAATAAAAAATAATAGACTGCCTGCAAAACAAAGTAAAGTCACTGGTGAACTACATGAATGTTCATCTTGAGGATTATATAAGATCACCAATATATAACATATATAAGTTAAAATACACACACACCCCTTGGATATCTCAAGGAGATGGGTGGCAAAGTTATGAATTTAGGAGCTATCAGGGTTAAAAAAAAAAGTAAATACTTAGCTGCACAGATTGTTGTTACTCAGTCACTTCTTATGTGTAAACAGATATGTTTTCACCTAGAATGGTCTGATTTTGAAAAATGAGATATCTCTAAAGGGCATGTAACTAAATTTCACCCCAAGTTCTTAAATACCACTTGACTCAAGCACACTGATTTCTTGTTTTTCCTACAACATATAGGGTTTTGAAACCCTACCTTAGTGTGCTGAAAAATTAATAGATATTAGACAGCCTTCTTTCAATGATTCACTCAGCTTCCTTCACAATTACATTTTCCCTTAATTATATAATTAAAACAAAATATTTATTTTATCAAAGACAAAGTCATAAATCAAGGTACATGAAAGTTTCTAAAGACACCTTCAGGCATATTTAGTTCTTCAAGAGTTTGGAAATTTCAAAGCTTACATAGCTGTGACTGAACTAATAAAATCTCAGTAATTGTCCATTTTAATTGGCCTTCAGCATTTTTAAATTGAAAGCAATTATGTAGAGCTAGAGAACTGAAGTACAGTGTGAGCCTTGAATTGTCTTTCTGTATAATTATACACAGAAATATGCTGAATATCCTCTTGCTAGTAAGTGAAGTGCTGAGGAAAAAAAACTAATCAAGAGCCCATATTAAAGTCAGTAGTTTTCCCTCATCAAAATCCACACATTTAAATATTCAGTTCATGAGCAGTTCGTGCACTTGTATAGTAGCAAATGAACTAAAAGGTAATGTATGGCTGAGGAAGCGACCCAAAAGTAATGTGACCACATTAGTATACCAGAGCACAAAAGCTTTTTTTTTTTTTTTTTTTTAGGGACAATACAATTGTTTTACTTTTTACTTTTTATTTTTTTATTAATAGCATATGAAGTTGTCTAGAAGGACAATGGAACACAGCATGCTATGACAGCTGACAGATTTCTTATGCAATAACTAGTAAATTTACCAGTGTGTACATTGATGTATATATGGAACAAACACCAGAAAAGCCTTAAAAGTAGTCTAAGGTGGCTCAATGAATTATTTCATTGCATCATCTGGAAAATTTTGATAGAAATAAGTAATGCCTCTGACTGATCTCAACAAATAACACCTCCTTTTGCAAATCTACTCTGATTAGCTATTTCTGTTCATTGCAAAGTCAGAGGTAGAAGTCCACTGAAGAATAATCAGGAAACAGATTGTTGATATATTTGAGGGCTTAAACATGAAGAATGAACACTCTAGATCAGTTCAGCATGTCTATCTAGTCAGGTCATAAATTTTTCAACTGCACTGAATTTTTTAAGTGGGAAATTTTACTCAAACAATAAAACATAAAAATTAGAGAATCACAGAATGGTGGAGTGGGAAGGAAGTTATGAGGTCTTTTTATCCAACTTCAGCTGTGGTTTTGTTACTCAGAATTGTGTCTGCTCAAGTGTTCAATGTTTCCAAGGAGGGAGACTCCATGACCAATTAAATAGTGTATTTAGCTATAGCTAACATATTTAGAGGAACCAGAAAGGGAAGGTCTAGAATACGGCGTAGAAATTACCATCTTCATATTCCTGTAGCAGCTCCTTGTACTGCTAGCTGCTAGTAGCTACTACTAGCTACTTCTCAGGACTTGAGTTCAGGAAATTAAAGAGGCTCTATGGGCTCTGGCCAGAAATTAATTTGTTGAAATTTTGATTATTATAATGAAAAGACACTAAAGAAGGTCTCTAAGAATGCATGCACAGAGTACCATACCAGAATTGAAGCTGTGACTACTAAATTTATTTACTAAAATTTATTCTTAATTGTTCTGGTAGTATATGAAGTTCTAAAACACAACATAGTTTTCAGTAATACTGAGTTCTCAGTGAGAAAACCAGAATTTCATCAGATATTTTTTCTTCTTTTTTTAATATCTTGGGAAACTTGGGATCTGTGTAAGCTTTGTTGAGACGGAAGCTTCTTTGTAAAGAAATTGCTGATGCCCTTGTATTCTGTTCTTTTGAAACTTCTGTAAGTTCTAAAACTTTCATAGTGGGTTTTCCCTCTCTAGTTAAAATACACACACACACACATACAAATTATGTTCTCTTAGAAGGACTTGAGAAGATACAAGGGAGAAAATCTGTTGTTTCTTGCTTGATTTGAGCAACTGCACAGAGAGACTTCTGAAAAGAAGGAGGAAGAGTGAACCTCTAAGAGCAGTGACAAATGCTCATATGAAAAACTTTCCAGAGCACAAACATCTTGGAAAGTCCCTTCAGTAGCTTTTGGGTCACATTATGAAAGAGATGGTGGCAATCCACCTCAAAAGTATGAATTCTATAAGACACATGATGAACCTTTTAATTTTTTATTTTAGTCTTCTGTCTTTTTATTTTGGACAACTTTTGTTTGCTATGATGTTTTAAAATTGTTTTTTACCTTGGATGAGGACCATCATATAAAAATTAATTTTGCAAATGGTTCTAAATTACACATTTTATGAAAGAGTAGAAGCTAACTGTTCCTTTCAGCTGTGTGTTCTCTTCCTATGAAACTCCTTGGAACAGTTTAGACTTTAACACTTCTACCTTCCTAGGCTTTCTACTGAGTGTTAATTTTCCATATTTTCAAGCTTTTCCACCTAAAAGTAAATTTAGATGTTGTACTGCTTCTCACCAGATTCAAAGACATGATATGAATGCCTAAATCTCAGGCTTCCTGTATTGTGACGATGGACATAATATCTATTGTCATCATACCTAGACTGTTGGAAAGGTTTTACCTTGTGGTTTTGTTTTTTTTTTTTTTTTTTCTGTTTGAAAGCTTATTCTCTAATTTCACCATACAGATTCTCTCTGTACTCTGTGGAAACATACAGGAGATTCACAAGATTGATTCATCCCCTTCTGAATTTACAAAATATGTTAGATAACTGGCTCTGGAGCCATCCATTATAAAGGCTGTAGTGTAAATGATCAGCTCAGACTAGACAGCAAGATTTTAGAGAGCTAGAGAAATTACATGGATCTCATACTTAACAGTTGACTTATGCAGACTATCTCACAGTAAGCCTGTCTTCCCAGTTCCCAGTCTGATTAAATGCTGGTTGAGATGTGGACAGATTTTTGATCAGATTTGTTTGCTGGTTTGGGTTTTTTTTTTGTCTGAGATTTGAGTATGAAAAATTATGAGATGCAAATCCTTTATACATGTTTTAATGAACAGCATAGCATGGTTTCATGATGACATTTATATTCTTTCATAAGATATTTGAACTCATGTCTCAAAAGTCTGTAAACCTAATGTCAGGGCACTGATACAAAGAGAAAAAGTACATGACTATGTATCATTTAGAAAAAAACCAAATTCTTCTTTATATTTTGCTAAACGGAGTGATATGCATCTGCTACCAAACACTGACTTATTTTGGCGTATTAAATTGGATTAAAACTGTCTAATCCAGGTAATGCAACCAGCATTATGATTTCACTTCCTTATGTAATATTAAACTCAGCAAATTACAAGCTCTGAAATCAACAGCCTACTTCAATGAAAAAAATTCATATATAGATGAAAAAAAATAATGTCCTAAGTTTTGGAAACAGAAATCAGCCTTTATTTTAACCCTATTTTCTTATTATATCCACATCAGAATACATTATTTGAAATTCCTTCTGCAAGCAAAATAATAATTGTTTACAGCTGTACTGCCTATGAACTCTCCCACCAATTTTAATGTCTTTGTGTTTTGAAAATTATGTGATGATTTTAAGACTAGGACAAAATTTTCTTGGATGAAAAAAACTGATTCACTAGGAATGCTTTAGAATAATGTGTATTTACTCTGTGTATCAAGAAGTATTTCAGCTCTGCATAGTTAGAAAAGGTGTCTGAGGGTTTGGGGTCATTGTTTTTTTCTCTTTTCTTTGACTTTGTTTTTCTTTCTTTGTTGTTTTTGTTTGTTTGGTTGGTTGGTTTTTTTGTTTGTTTTGTTTTGTTTTGTTTTGTTTTTAATTTACAGTCCAATACTGTTAAATCCTAAATAAGACTCATAATGGTGCCATCACAAGAGACTGACACTGCCTTTGCTCTGAAAAGTTCTTAAGCAATATATCATCCTAAGAAGTTTTGCTTACTTGTAGTTGTCAAGGGAAAAGTGTGTTTTAGGCNTTAGGCAGTAACTATAATACAGTAATCAGACTGTGTGGGTCGAAATTTCTAGACCAGTCATCACCAACATTATCTGGAACTGAAATCCCCCTCCCCAGAAAGAGAGGATGACATAAATGCCATAGCAAGCATCGGTTTTGACTCATCTTTCTAGTGTGCTTTTTGATCTTATGACAGATGCTCTTTGATTTTACCAATGAGTGAAATATTGGTAAAAGTTTCTGGAGGCATTTAAAGATTGACTGAGAAAGACTTCTAATGTACATATTCAAGCGAGCTTACATCCTATTTTATAGATATATTGCCATTTTATATGTTTTTATAGGTAAACCACAAACTTCTAACAGATGTGGATATTTTTTACCAGGACTGCATTCAACACACACACCACAATCTTAAGACCATAAGCTTTGGACCTTCAGCGGTGTAGGTTTGCTCTGTACATTCACAGTGAGACGAAACACAGCTTTAACTTCAACTTTTATGAGGTTAAATGCATAACATTTGCTTTCTTTTTTCCTGACTGTAACTTTTTTATTGTGACTCTTCTCCAACAGTCAGAAAAGAAAATATAAGCAA
Organism: Sitta europaea; assembly: GCA_013400255.1. Taxonomy (NCBI): domain Eukaryota; kingdom Metazoa; phylum Chordata; class Aves; order Passeriformes; family Sittidae; genus Sitta; species Sitta europaea. The sequence goes on from VXBS01001502.1 coordinate 258,243, forward strand.
TCATGATTATAAAAGAAAGTAAAATTAAAGTCAACTAGACTCATCTATGTCAAACTGTATTCCAAATAGTTGAAATGTGATAGTTCCTTAATCTTCAATTTCTCCAATTTCTACTATGCATTTTCACTATTTATCAGTGTTAATTCCAGTATTGTTCAAACTTTAATATAGAAATCATTAATGTAGTAGAACACATATCAAAGGATAAAAGAAAGCAAATAAACAACTACAAATGTCAGGTTTCACAATTATGACTTGGAACAATGTCATAGTGTCTGATGGGACTTCCCTTTCCCTGTAAAGAAAAGAAATAAGTCTTTTTCATTAGAAATAATAGACAGGAAAAGGAGAGAATATTTAGAGGCATGGGGATAACTCTCAGTCATATATGGATGTTTCAACTACTTAGGCTTCTCAGATGACACTAATGGGTAAGCTGGAAAACCAAATTAAGTTCCTATTCATTTCAACTATTAGTACTGCCATATTCATACTCTTTAAAAAAAAAAAAAAAAAAAAAAACAAAAAAAAAAAAAAAAAAAACAAAAAAAACCCCAAAAAAAAACCAAAAAAACCTCATTACTATTCCNATATGCATCTGCTACCAAACACTGACTTATTTTGGCGTATTAAATTGGATTAAAACTGTCTAATCCAGGTAATGCAACCAGCATTATGATTTCACTTCCTTATGTAATATTAAACTCAGCAAATTACAAGCTCTGAAATCAACAGCCTACTTCAATGAAAAAAATTCATATATAGATGAAAAAAAATAATGTCCTAAGTTTTGGAAACAGAAATCAGCCTTTATTTTAACCCTATTTTCTTATTATATCCACATCAGAATACATTATTTGAAATTCCTTCTGCAAGCAAAATAATAATTGTTTACAGCTGTACTGCCTATGAACTCTCCCACCAATTTTAATGTCTTTGTGTTTTGAAAATTATGTGATGATTTTAAGACTAGGACAAAATTTTCTTGGATGAAAAAAACTGATTCACTAGGAATGCTTTAGAATAATGTGTATTTACTCTGTGTATCAAGAAGTATTTCAGCTCTGCATAGTTAGAAAAGGTGTCTGAGGGTTTGGGGTCATTGTTTTTTTCTCTTTTCTTTGACTTTGTTTTTCTTTCTTTGTTGTTTTTGTTTGTTTGGTTGGTTGGTTTTTTTGTTTGTTTTGTTTTGTTTTGTTTTGTTTTTAATTTACAGTCCAATACTGTTAAATCCTAAATAAGACTCATAATGGTGCCATCACAAGAGACTGACACTGCCTTTGCTCTGAAAAGTTCTTAAGCAATATATCATCCTAAGAAGTTTTGCTTACTTGTAGTTGTCAAGGGAAAAGTGTGTTTTAGGCAAACCAAACCTTGCAATGTGGTACCTGGTTAACTCTTATCTAAATGCTCACTAATTCAGAGCTTTATGATTTAAATTTTACATTCTCCATTTCTGTACCTGTTTGGGCAGTACATAATATATTTGTAATGTTCTGCTTCTATCAAAGAGTGGCTGCACTATTAATAAAATGGGAGCAAATTATACATGGGCAAAATTAATGAATGAAAAAGAATTGATTGAAAAAGGCTCATTGAAAAGATGAGCCTTACTATACCATCAGCTCTTATGAGCTATGTCAAATCTATTGTGTACTGCACTGAAAACCTTTCCAACATAATATATTCTGACAATCACATTAATTTAAGAAACACAAAAGNTTGCTTTCTTTTTTCCTGACTGTAACTTTTTTATTGTGACTCTTCTCCAACAGTCAGAAAAGAAAATATAAGCAATCATGATTATAAAAGAAAGTAAAATTAAAGTCAACTAGACTCATCTATGTCAAACTGTATTCCAAATAGTTGAAATGTGATAGTTCCTTAATCTTCAATTTCTCCAATTTCTACTATGCATTTTCACTATTTATCAGTGTTAATTCCAGTATTGTTCAAACTTTAATATAGAAATCATTAATGTAGTAGAACACATATCAAAGGATAAAAGAAAGCAAATAAACAACTACAAATGTCAGGTTTCACAATTATGACTTGGAACAATGTCATAGTGTCTGATGGGACTTCCCTTTCCCTGTAAAGAAAAGAAATAAGTCTTTTTCATTAGAAATAATAGACAGGAAAAGGAGAGAATATTTAGAGGCATGGGGATAACTCTCAGTCATATATGGATGTTTCAACTACTTAGGCTTCTCAGATGACACTAATGGGTAAGCTGGAAAACCAAATTAAGTTCCTATTCATTTCAACTATTAGTACTGCCATATTCATACTCTTTAAAAAAAAAAAAAAAAAAAAAAAAAACAAAAAAAAAAACCAAAAAAAACACCAAAAAAACCCCAACAAAAAACCAAAAAAACCTTACTGTATTTTCAAAGCAAAGAATTTATTTTTATTCTAATAATACTGAAAATGCAGTATTAGATACAGAACTTTTAAACAAGGATGTTATATCTGTGTACGCTTTTTCTTAGGTCTTATGCATACCTTTTCAGTGAACCTTTCATATGAGATTCATACTTCTCAGTTTTTGTAAAGAAAAAGATGGGTTGGGAGTTGTGACAAGACATTAGCAATATAAAGCATTTTCTGATCCTTGTCATTGTACTGTCTTCTTTCTGCTTAGTATTATGTCCTAATAAAAAAACATTTTCCTTCTTATCACAGACTTCTTGCTTCCCAGCTGATGTCTGGAATTTGTACAACTGCCTTCTCTAGTCTTATTTGACATGAAAATCTATTGTTTCTTACACAGTGGTCACCTAATTTTCTCAGGCCCTTACTATGCTTGTGGTTCAACAAGCTGAAGCTGCAATAAGTGAGGGAATAGTCACTTGACCACTAAAGTTGTTAATACTAAGACTGATATTATATCTGAAATCCCTAAGTCTCAGCATTTTGCACGTCATATAGTGCCTGATGTTTTTTAATAGTAATGGAAAAATCCTTGTTCCATGGTGAAATTCAGAAAAATTGCTGGCAGAAAGTGGAGTAAAGAAATTATGAAGCTTCATGCCTAAAACTGGTAAATTTACATTTCTGCCATATCTGTCATTTAGAGTTTATGGATTTTTCATTTAAAATGAACTAGACAAAAAAGAAATTTGTAGGAATGCTCTAATCAGAACAAGCAGAATACAGTCAGAGTTTAGAGGAAAAAGAAAAGGGAATATTAAATGTCTTGTCTATGAAGAGGTCTTTGTATCTCTTTATTTTAGTGGAACAATGAAAAGCAAAGAAATAAGGCATGTCATGGTGTTTTTTCAAGCCAGTAGTAATGTGTAATAAGTCACAAAAGTAAATTAAATTTGTTATCAATCGTCATTGTATACCTGTTGTTTTCTGTCCTCTAGTCATGAATTGTTTGCACTTTGAGTTATGCTTATGGCTTTTTTAAAGCAGGATGTGTTAATCATTTTGATTTAATCTTTGCTAATCATTTTGATTTAATCTTTATCAAGATCTTAACTACCATATTTGGGTTGCCTGAAGAAGCTGTCAGGTGATATAATTTATGAGAAGATCTAGAGGACAAACACTACAATAGTCTTATACAGTATATTTTGCCCTCTTTTTGTTTAAACCTCATTTCACTTTAATTAAATCTGAATAAGTTATTAAAAATGTTATATTTTTAAAAATGAAATATTAGAATATCTGTTTTGATTTTTATTTATATTTTAGGAAAATAACTCTGACTTACTTGTATTTTACAGTGTTTGGTCCACTAACAAGTGCAAGAAGAAAAAAAAAAAGCAATTTTAAATATCATGGTAAAGACATTTTAAAATATTTATTTATTTTTTTTTTTTTAGATTAAAAGTTTTGGTTAGGTCAGCATACAGAGGCCTTATTTAACAAAGCAATTAATCACTGATTCCCTCTTCTGATGACCAGGAAATTTTGCTACAATAAATCTCATAGGAGTATTTGACTTAAAGTAGGAAAAATATTTTTGATTTTCATTAATTCCAACATGCTTAGAAGTTAATGCTTTTTATTTTCAAAAACTTCAAGCTGATTTTCGTTTTGTTTACTTGTTGTATAGAATAATATAAGCAATAAATATAAATATATTTTAAACAAATGAAGTAGAAGTTTACAGGACAATTTTAAGAAAGATCTGTTTTTTTAACAGAATAAAGAAAACATTAAAACTTTGATACATGAGATGAAAATTACTATAAAAATTTGGACCATGTTTACTGTATTATTAATTTTTTAAAAAAGCTTCACTGCAGACATCTGATTCTCTAAGCCAAACTAAAGTTAGTTTAAGTTAAGAGAATCCATTTGCAATATTAATTGAATCTCGGATCACATTAATATAAAACAGAGGAGATGGAAGAGATTACAAACAAAATGTTTGAGTGTGTGAAAGCATAACAATTTAAGATTTTCATCAAAGCAATTTTATTTTTCCTTCAGACTGATACTGTCATAGTTTTTCCCTTAAAATACAAGACAGTCAAAACAGGGCTAGCCCTGTACATTTGTTAAGAGCTTAATATTTCTGTAGCATGCTGTGCAAGCAGCCTGTTTCTGATGGAGCAGAACCCAACAGGATTCATGCTGCAGGTTTAAACCAGCAAGTATGGGCAAAAAAAATTAAATGGACTCTTGATGATGAAAATTGACACCAATGCAACCGGATTGGGACTTCTGTAGAGATCAATTCCTGCATGGTTCTAGAAGTGGACTACTGAAGACATGCATCAGTCAAAAACAATCCTTGAATACATCAATGATTTGCATCTTAAAGATGATTAATTTATTATTAGACATTTCAAACAGGGTAGAACTGCTGTAAATTATTGAGAAGGATTGCTACAAGATCTAGCATGTTTTTATTTCAAAGAGTATCAGCAGCCTTTTTTCATTTGGATAGTGTCTCCTTAGAAAACTGATATCACATTTCAACAAACAGATGGATGTATTGCTATAAAATATGGTGCCATAATTTTCTGGAACAAGTGTACTGTAACAAAGGGACTGTGTAGGTGCTCTTTCTGAGCTCCTAGATGGCGAGCTGAGAATTTTTATTAGCAGTTTCAGAGCCATAACAGACTTACCAACATTGTCAAATCACGCAGTTCTTGTGTCTTGATTACTAAGCACCTTCACTGAATAAAAGTGCAAAGTTGAAGTTGAATCCAGTGGATTTCTGGGGCTCAGAGGTCTCTTCTTCCCACCCTAACTTGAATACTGGCAATACCTCTAAGTTCATCTGATACCCAAGGCCAGAGCTTGGGCTCTTTCCTTAATAAGTGTCTCAGGTCTTGTGAATTTGCATATGAATGTCCCCCTTAATTAACAGCTTGAAATGCCCCAGCAAATTACACACACAGAAACAGTAACTGAAAAGGTCCAAGGTTCAGTCAGTCTAGTGTGTGGGCAAGCCGCTTGTTTGTGGATGACCAGTTACATTTATTATCCCATTCTCTCTATTTCGTCATTCAGGTTGTGATAATTGTTGTTCTTCCCTTACCTACACTGCTTTTGCCCCCTTCCTTTAGAAAGGTTCATCCCTTTCCATTTCTCATCTCACATCCAACAACATTTTGTGGTCTCTTCTGTTAGCTAAATCTCAGCACCAGTCTGCATATCTTAGCACACTGTTGCATATCCTATCTCACACTAAGGCAGAAAAATCACAATCTGAATAAACAAATGATGAAATAAAAGGAAATATATTGTTGGTGAGTACCAAACAATTCACATTTAAAACATAACTAACTACATTTATAATTATAACCTTTAATGAATCAATCATAAATCATATAACAGATCTTGTAACTGTAGACAGTGCTTGGAAAGCCGTAGCTTAGCACTCTGTTACAGTCAAAAATTGAAGAGTATGTTCTGATATGTAACACATGAGACTGTGTGAAGTTAGTTCAAAGTTTCTTTTTCAAAAGATGAAGGAAAACAGCAGAATGGGTTCTAGGAAGGACAAAGAAACTAATTTATGAGAAATTAAGTTAAAGTCAATGACCAGCTGTTTCTGCTGTTGTCGTTTATATCTTTTAAAAGAATGTCCCACAAGAGCTGCAGTCTGGTATTTTATCTGGGGGAATATATCTTTTCCAAATGTATTTTTGCTCATGCATTTTTGCCTCCTTCTCCCTCCTCCAAGCCTTCTCTTTGTTTTGCCTTTTTGTTCTTCATTACACTGGTAACAGTTGTTTTTCCTTTTCCACCCTCAGGCCTCCATGTTTTCTTTCTCCTTTATACCTCCTGTACCAGTCTCTTGAAACTACTGTTATGACACAGATGTTCTAAGATTATTACTCTTTTTTGTTTGTTTTCTTTTTCTGCTTTCAATCATGTTTAAAATAATTTACAATTTTTTAATTGCAAAATAAAGAGTATATTTGATATGCCATATAACAGGAAAACAGCAACAAAACCACATACAAAGAAACCTTGTGTGAAGTATGCATGCAATCAATCTGATCACTCTCAACCACAGAATTTACCAAAAAGCAGACTTTCAGATTATATGTCATTTGAGAGGGTTAATTTTTCATCTCTTTAATGGTTTTGTTTTAGTCATGTACAGGACTACTTTTCTGTTAGATAAATGCATATTTAAACATTAACGACAGTTCTGTTAATGGAAAAAAATGGACTATGATGCTTTTTCAATAATTTGTTCATCTGAATTTTCCATCTACATGGATAGCTTTGACATGGGGTATACAGCAAGTACAGGTTTGATTCAGACTGCTTTCCTTTCTGAAGAGAGAGGGTATGGATATAAAGAGTAGGAACTGGGATCTGAGTGGTAAAAATTTCCCATGATTTTCTGCAGGATCTTGCTCAAATATGCTCTTCTTTTTACAGTTAAGTCAAGCTTAGGCAGTAGATGGTTCCAGTAATTTTTATCTGTCTTTAACATTTTACGGATTTATGATTCCAGATAAAAAACTTACAAAAACTCATTACTCAAAAGATTTGAATTGAGTTCCCTCCAAAAATGAGTGTATGTATATATATATAGATGTAAAATGTTTCTCTCTAAGCAAGCTTGAATTGTACCAGGAATTTTAACATTGTGTTCATCACTAAATAAATATGTGAAATATTCTTGCTTAAGAAAGGATTGACTACTATTTGTAGTATCTTAAAACTGAGGGGGGAAAAATGGAATTCTGTACATTTCAGCAGGTGAGAAAGAAATGAGATCCCATTTATCAAACAGACTTGCATTAAGCTTTTTACATCTGCTTCTCATCAATCACATCGCTGTCATAGGAGCTGCAAAATTCAATAACTTTTTCTTTGTCATTGAAGACTGCTTGAGGCAATCAAGAGACATTTCCAAACCCACCAATATGCATTCTACATATCACAACAGGGCAAAATATACAATCCCGGGGATATCTTTTTTCTGTCAAACAGCTCATCTGGAATTTGTTTAATCAGCTGAGCTTTGTAATAGGTGGAAAATAAAGCGAGAAAAGAAAAGCCCCACAGGCCCTCCCACAAAAAATCTCCCCTAAAACAATGTAAAAAACCTAAATCAGAAACCAACACTCACACTCTCTGCAAGAAAGCTGAGAACCCACTCATAAGAAATACAGGACTTTTCTCTTTGGTGGTTTGATTTTGATTTATGAAGAACTATTTTTCTGCTGTAACCAAACCAAAGCAGAACCCTGTAAAACTTACAAAACCGGCAGGCTTTGAATGTAAATATAAGTAAATATACTAAGCCAGTGTAACTAAGAACCATGCATAAACATTTTTTAACACTGTTATAACACATCTGCACCCAACATATGAGCATTTTAGGTAAGTATGTGAGCAATGTAATCACCAAAGAGCTAAGACTTGCAGTTGTACTTCAGACGCATGGATAGGTACGAGAGGTGCAACATAACTGGCAAGATGAGTAACAAAGAGCAAGATAAGAGCAAGGGACTCCAAATGGGCAGGATATACTGCTGAAAAACCTGGATCTGATCACTGTCAAGAATCAGTAACAGTGTTGGAAGCAGACAAACCACTCTTCCCTTTTGGCAGTGATTAACAAGTATAAAAGCATCCAATATGAAGAGGAAAGATAGTGAAGACAACAATCCTATTTCTTTCACTGACAAGTTTTCAAAGACTTCTTATTAGGACAAATCTAACTATAAAAAGAGAAACAAAGAGAAGCTTTGGATTTTTGAAATGGAAACAATCTCAGTGGTAAAAGTACAATTTAATTTGCTATAAACATGTTTCTTAGTATCTACCCAATTTCTATCATTATGTCTGTGCTTCCATTGGAACCCTAATATGTATTCAGTATTGAAATGATGAATCATTATCATCCTGGGTAATATCAGGTTGGTGGTGAAGATTTCGTCCTGTAAGATGTACTTGGCATTATTATATAGCTTTTAAGATGTTTTACTATTTGCTTTGTCTCCATTGCTGTGAAACTTCACATTATGTCTGAATTTATTCTATTTTTCTGGTTTACAGATGTTAGATACCTGCATTTTTTATCCATTAACTCCAATCCTATTTTTTTCCAGTTCCCAGCTCTGCAGTTGACTGACCATTTGAGATGTGGTCTTACAGGATTAACATTTTCTGTGCCAGTCTCTGTCCCCTCTCTTTTGTCTTACACATGCACACTGTGTCTTGCATCCCAACATTTCTATTTTTTTGTTATTGTACCTTGTATATGTACAATGCCTGTATGCTACTGCATCAATATGTTAGAGTTACCAGTACTTCATTCTACACAAATACACATTTCTACTGGGGCAATATTTTTGACACTATGCAAATATAAACCAAAATTAATCAGACACAGACACCTGGTTATCAAAAAAAAAAAAAAAAAAAAAAAAAAAAAAAAAAAAAATCTGTTACAGATAAATGGAGTGAAAAAAACAGCCATATCAGGTCTAGTCCAGAAAAAGCCTTACAAGCCTCAGTTCTGATACCCTGCAAACTCGGCATGAAGTCTGTTGCCTGCAACCAGCAGCAATGTGACTGTCTTTGCAGGACTAACAAGGAAAATCTGAAACAGAAATGTCTCCTACTGAGGAAAAATTGTGGTTTATCCACAGCAGAGGTCTATGACCCGCAGTTGAAATTCTCTGGAGACTTATTTTCCTTTGACATATAGCAACGAGGACGCCCATCCCAGCCTCACAAGTCTTGGGAGCAGATGGTGTGCAACAGCTCTGGGCATGAACAGTGCCTGTACTGTAACCCTTGTCTCTCTCCAGAACTAAAGAGGTGGATATGTAGTCATTTTGACTTAGTGGGAAAGGAGAAAGTCAGAAGTTTCCATCACCACAATGAAACTCTGACTTCATTGTGAAGTGAATGATGGCATTTCAGAAATTTCAGAAATTTCAGAAACTTATAATGTTTGGTGTTTTGATTAATTTTTGTTTGGTCAGATGTATGCTTTTGGAGGTTTTGATTGGTTGGCTGGTTGGTTTGGTTTGCTTTTTTTTTTTAGCCAAAAGTCTTTCTCTTGTAGTTTCTGTCATTGGCTTCTTTGAATACATTTTTCATAGAATTTCTGTTGTTTTGGTTTTAGCTTTCAAAAACAGTAAAATCCAATTTAAATTCATTAAGATGTCAGCATACTGTGACATATTTTATTCATGTTCTCTTTCTTTAGTAATATCTAAGCTGCTTGAGTGTCCCAGAGACAGTAAGTAAAAGGGTTAAAAATAAAAGTCTTGTCCGAGGTATCCCTGCATGTCATATCAGTAAACTTCCATATGATCACAAATATCAGAGCCTTACAACAATGGTTCACAAATCTCAGGGCTCTAAATGTTTTATTTCCAGTTCCATCTGGTTTGTAAGTGTGAATGCTGATGAAAGCTCTCAGAAATTTCTTAGCTCAACCTCATAGAATAAAATGGAACAGTCACATTAAAATTTGATTTTAATGTCCTCGATCCCTTGCTAAAGAATTATGATGATGGTTTCACAGAACATCAAGCAGAAGTTTAATTAGTTTTAATGCCAACAGTTTACTGACAAGTGAGACCTTTAAGTCTTCCACTCTGTTTGGAACACTTGACTGTATTTGGAGCAGGCTATCTTCCTAAGAGATCAAAGAAGAAAATTTCAAATTCTGGATGGCGTTTTCTTAACAATTTTTAGCACATCATAAATCATAAATATGCTTTACAAGATCACTGTGAGGAGTTATTGCTCAAATTGCACTGGAGCTCCCAACAACTTTCTGTTTCTGAGCCTCCTGGTTGTGAACTGACAAATGAGGAATAAAAGGGTAGTGCTCCTTGATTAGATCCCAATTTGATGATAAGTATAAACTGCTTGACATAGAACAACTTCCAAAAATATCCATTTCACACCACATGTAATATGTGACAGTTATAATTGCTTAGAATTTAAATATGTTCTTAAAGTTAATTATACTCCTACCAAAAATATTTTAGAATTCCTATATATAGGCTATATTTACATTTTAAATTGGTTATTTGCTCAAGGAAGTGAAAGCAGAATACACTTCCTACATCAAGATTTCCTTTTCTTATTTCTTTTTTTTTAATTTTTTTTTTTTTAATTATTATTTTTTGGGTGTGAAATTATACAGACTGAGGAAAATAGGAAAAAATCACTGGACCATAAAAATAAAATATAAAATTACTAGTGTTTGGAATACTCATTAAAGGGTAACAGCAGACTGCCATCTCCAGTATTTGAACTTCATGGGGATTAATTACAGTTCAGAAGTGATGCCATAATTTTCCAAGTTGACTAGATAATGGAACAATCTGTAGCCTACAATTCAAAAAGAAATGATCTGTTCATTCAAAGTCAGAGATAATAAGCACATAGAATCAGAAAGCTGGAAGGAAGAAAATACCTTGTGTCTCAATTCTTTACTTATACATTTAAGATTTAATTGGTTGATTATTTGCTATATCATCTTCCTGAAAGCACTCAGATATTTTTAAGTATGCATGAATCAAGTTGTGCAAACGAGCTCTTCCCTTAAATTCACAGCTGACTGGAAGCTCTCAATCACCTCTGTGACCACCACAGCAGATTTTCTGTCATCTTGAGAAATACAAAAGTTAGAACTTCAGCATATGTGATTCTTTCACATTGTTCATGGCAGGGCACCACCATTCAGTAGATCTCCATAAAATTTTGAGCAGCTATAATCCATTTCATATTAAATAGTAGCAATACACAGGGATCCAAAACCTAGACATTTTCAAAGAAGGTTTAATACAGAGTTATTTATAATTGAAAAATGTTAGGATATCATCCTGGTTTTCCATATAATTGTTACTTTATAGAGCCACCAGAAAAGGCTCATCTCTTTTTATTTTCATGTCATATTTCAGGTGTATTAATCAAGAGCTCGCATGCAAGGCAGTTTGTGAAAGAGAATATATAAACACCCTCAAAAGGAAACAAAACCATCTCAAGGAATGTTGGTCTGTTTCAAGGTCTCTTACTCAACTTTATATAAAACCTCAGATTTCAGCTGAAATTAATGACATTTCAAATCAACTTATAAAGTGTCAGTTTATTAGTCTCAAAAAATTAAAAGTTTATCTTTCAGATTGGATTTTGTGACTGCCATATAAGTATTTACTGAATGATGAGAGCTTGAAAATCTCCATTCAATAAAATTATGTTTCCCTATGTACCTCAAGAGCATAAATGTTTTTCCCATGTGCACTTGCTTTCTTGCTTTTTTTACAATCCTAGTTCTAATATTCTTATTTAAGTCTTATAGGTAGAATGTCTTGCCTAGTGAATTTCATGCCATATATGTTGAAATAAAGGGTTAATTTTCTATTTCATGTGTGACCCTTTTATGTACCAAAAGCATTAGAACTCACAGAAACATCTCTTTAGTGACCCTCAGGCAACCTACAGCTTTTCTTTGCCGTTTGAGGGATGTTATGTGTCAGAAATGTTCTCTTGTTGTTTCCGGAGAGTATAAAGTAGAGTTATGGATTGTTTTACAGAATTGTACTCACCTGAAAGACTGGTCATATTTCAGGAACAGTGTGAACAATGTCACCACTGTTACTTCAGGGAAAGCCACAGGCTCAAGGTTAAAAAGTTAAATTGTAAATAAGTAGGAGAATTGATACATGTTCATTTGAAAGAGAATAAAAAAGAAGCTGCACTTATTATAGAAATTAAAGTATGCATCAAAAATAGTGAGAAGTTCAGATATAAAATAAAATATTATTTGTGAATGCCATTAAAAGGTTGTAATTTAACCCATCTGGCAATTATGCCCTGCACAGCCACTCATTTACTCCCCCACAGAGGTATGTGGGGCAGAACTGGAAGAGTAAAAGACAGAAAAATCATAGGTTGAATTACAGAGAGTTTAGCAATTGAAAGAAAAAAATTACAAGGACAAAAATCAGAGCAAAAATGCAGAAAGAAAGGAAAATCACACTAGAAAAAAACAAATTAAGCATAATCCCCTAAATTTTCACCACTAACCACCAATGACCAGCCAATCCCTTGAGCAATAGCAGCCCCCTCAAACTTCATCTCCCCAGTTTTTATTGGTAAGCACGATGTGATATTGTACTGAATATCCCTTTGATCATTTGGGGTCAGATATGTCCCCTCCCAACGTTTTGTATACCAACAGCCTACTCACTGGCAGGGCAGTGTGAGGAGCACAGAAGACCTTGACACCGTGTGCTTGACACTGAGCACTGCTCAGGAATAACTAAAACATCAGTGTGGTATCAAAACTCTTTCCAGCACAAATCTAAAATACAGCCCAAGACTAACTACTGTGGAGAAACTTAACTCTGTCACATCCAAAAGCAGGACAATAAGAAATTGAGATGATGGAACCGGAGATACAGATCTTTCTTACTTATTAGGCATCCAAAACAGCAAAATTGGAACACTGAGTAATGAGGATTGCTCAGTAGAGTTTAAATCTAAGGCAGAGGTATAAGATCTAGTCCTCCACGTGCTATTGGTGACAGGTAAAACATTTCTGAAGTGCATGCTGCATTGTTTCATACAGCCAGAATGGCCCAAGTAGACAAAAATAAATGAACAAGTTATGCCTCTGGAGTCAGTTTCAACTGTTGAAGATTTCTTTTTTGGGGTATTCATTAGGCATTCAAAAGCTTTAATGCAAGCTAAATGTCTATTTTAAGGAAACAATTTTTATTAGGAGGAAGCATTTCCATAATAAAATGAAGTCTGACATTAATTTATTCACCACAGAATCTCATGCATATTTTTGAAGACATAGATACAGAACTGAGTTCTGAGAAACACAGGGACTGATTTTGCCTTCTTTCACAAAGTGATTACTCCCCTTTTTACAAAGCAGAGGTGGCATTCTCACACTCTGAGTGTAATTTCTGTCTCATAACAAAACCCTTCCTTCTGTGGCCATGGGCCCCCAGATGTCTCTCACGTATAGTACATCTCTTCAGAGATATCACTCAATACTTAGTCACCGAGAGACATACTTTTGTCTCACTTGATTAACAAACATCTCAGGTAAAATTAGCCAAAATTAGTGGACTGCTCCATGTTACGACGCTTTCACTATAGTCAACTGAGACACAATGGCTCCAAGTTACGAGTCATTCTCTCTTTTTCAGAAAACTCTTTTAACTCCTATCAGACACTTCCTCAGAGCATGATTTGCTCTGAGGAAGTGTCTGTTTCTTTCTAATGACCAAAAAAAGCAACCAAACTGCTAGCTCAGTCTGACTTGTGCTTCAGCTACTTAAATCTAGGTTTCTAGTACCATTACAAATAGTGTTGGGGTAATTTTCCTAGCCTATAGCTGCTTCCCCAGGGGAACACTTGAGTCTTCTGTATTACTGTCTCTTTAAAGAGTGAGGAAGACATGTAAATTAATTTTTCACATTGTACAGGAAATGCCTCAAACTAAAATTTCAGAACTAAATTCTCTGTGTCTTGATAAAAGTATTGACTCCAGCACATCTTGGTGCTGCAAAATAAAGCTCTGTGTCAGAACTAAGATGTAGAAATGCAGGCTTTAATCTTTCGGTATCCAGGGCATACTCATGCTGCTCATGTAATTAATTATGGAATGAAAGTTCAAGTTGCAATAAAATTTGAAGTGGCATGAATTAGTTCAACAAAATTGAAACTGTGGGACCCTGCTGATACTACCAAAGTACAGAAAGTTGATTTTAATATTTGTGTCATTCAGCGGAGAGATTTTCATTACCTACAATTCCACAGTATTAATTCAGTTGAAAGAGACAGACTACTGAAAATTCATGACAGGAAATTCATGTAAGGGCATTTAAAAAAAAACATGCAACATCAGTTGTGCTGGTCCAGCATCACTGAATTTAGCAGTGCTTCCTGTCTGTAGTGAACAAAACAAACTTATGTACAACTGCAAAATGAGCAGAAGAAATAGAATTAAAAAGTGTGAGATTGATCAGACTTCCAGGGGTGATATATTTGTGACCAGATGCAGAAATCTAAAGTGCTAAAACCATGACCAGAGACAGCTCTGAAATACCTTGTGGAGAGAAATTCATCTTGCAAGAGTGTAAGTCAGGACATAAGTGAGTCAAGTTCAAAAAGTACATGCTTTTTTCCGCTGACTAGAAATAAATAGAGTACAAAAAAGGTGTTAAAAAACTTAATTAGCTATTTAAAATGAGGGGAGATTAAATATGTTGCAACAATTTATTATAATATATTCTTTCCTATTATTATATACATATATATATTACTATCTCAGGAAAACATGTAATGTATAGAAACAGAATGGCTTGGATTGAGAGAGACCTTAAAAATTATCTCATTCTAATCCCTCCTCCCATGGGCAGGGACACTGTCCACTAGACCAGGTTTCTCAAAGCTTCATCCAACCTGGCCTTGAACACTTCCAGGGATGGTGCATCCATGACTTCTCTGGGCAACACATTTCTGTGCTTCACCACTTTCACAGCAAGGAATTTCTTCCTAACATCTAATCCAAACCTACCGTCTTTCAGTTTAAAGCTATTCCACCTTGTCCATGTTCCTGTAAATGTCCCTCTCCAGCTTTCTTATAGGTCTCCTTTAAGTACTTAAAGGCTGCTAGATCTCACCAGTTTTCTCTTCTCCAGGCTTAACATCTGAAATTCCCTAGCCTATCTTCCATCTTAAGTCTACTGTATAGTAAATATTGACAATAATACTACTTAATTTTTCACTGTATTGTTATGCATAAAACAATAAATGATGTATTTTAAATAACTGAGTTTATGATTACTATTGTGGGAAGTTTTTTATTTTCAAGAAAATGTTGGATTGCTGGTTTTTTTCCCCATATTATTCCTTTTCTTGTTTTGCATTTGGGAGGTGATTTGAGAATCTATATGCAGATGTTTTGTGCCATATTACCTGGTTTACTTCATCGTATCTGTCTTCCAGCTGCCAATGTAGAACGTTGCATCTCCTGTACACCTGATGCCATATGTATGAAATCCAAAGAGAGTTAACAGGGAAATTGATGTGTCTGTTCAGATATTCCATTTTAAACCATGTTTCACATTTTTCTACAATTTCCTTATCATAGAAAAGTAGACATAAAATATTTCTCTAATATTTATGGAATGTGGATTAAAAATCCTTCCAATGATAGCTTCTAAAAATCCTAAACTAATTATATATGAAGGAAAAAGATTATTATTTATTTCTATTTGCTTCTCTAAAGAATAGATTTGGTTACTCAACTTCTATATAAACTGTGGAGAACACAGAGATTTTTTATGTCATATAGTTTTAACAAAGCCAGTTCATGTATCAGATTTTCATCCAAGTGCAAATTATTGAAGAGACATTCTGAAGTCTAAGGGCCACTTTTCATGACTGGATTTCCCTCACAGTGTCAATTATAGACATAAACAGTGACGGACATTATTTCAAGTTAGGCCTGGGGTCAGGAAAACAGAAATTTATTTAAGAGTCTTATTTTCTTATGCCTTTTTTAGGTATCAGATGTGAAATTATTCAAGACATGACTTTATTTCAAAATGATTAAACAATAATGTAAGTCTAAAAGCTATGGGTGCGTACAACCTTGCTTTAAGTATTGCTTAAGTGCCCCTGTATTAGCCATGTACTTTACATTATTAAATGCTTTCATTTTGAAATGTGGTTTAGGGTCATTGGGCCTGTTCCTCTTCAGGGACAGAAAACCTTCTTGTTTTTTGCTTCACTTACAGACCTGCATTTGAAAAGGAGAATATTTTTAGGTCTCAAAAGTCATTTCAGAGAACTTTTTTCATGAGAAAGAACCTTCTGATAATCTAAATTGTGATTTTGTTTTTGATTTTTTTTTTTACTTGATATAAGTTATTTCAATTTTTACTAAAGTTGTCTTTCAATTCAAAGAGTAGTTTCATATAATTATAAACATCTTTCACATTCTCCCTTAGCATTTGTTTTTCTATTCTGAACAAGGCAAATTGTATTATTTTCTGATTGAAAAATTGTTTTAAACTATTAATTTTCATTTGTACTAGCTAAGTTTGAGTTAATTTTTGTAAACCATGGATAGCTAGAACTATATACCATATTTTTTATAAAGGTAGAATAAAACTTTGAACAGAGACAAAAATCCCAGTTATCTGTTTAATTTATCTTGTTGGAAAAAAAACAAAACAAACAGATTAATTCATCATTTCTTTGTCGTCCTCTGATGAAATCTCTAATTAAACAATTTTCTTTCCCAGTATTTATCTAATAATAGGGACATAGTTTGTATTGAAGAATTTTTGTTATTAAATCCTTAGTCAACAATTTTTTTACCCACATTGTTTCATTTAATTTTGTTTAATGTTTGCAAAGTTAAGGGTTTTGTTTTGTTCTGTTTTTTTGTCTGTAGTATATTAATCTTCTATACTGACAAGCATTCACAATGAGTTTCAAAGCTGTCTCAGAACCAAATTTGATTTACACGTATCCAAATCTTATTCCAAGGTAATTCAGATAAATGCTTGATTATTTTTGCCACATCTTTCACCTATATTTCTCCTTCCAGTATTACCTGTTTCTGTCTTCCTATGAGATAGCCATGAACCACTCTGCAAGCCGTCCATTATTGCTTATCTTTTCCAATTCCATGTGATACTATCACAAACATTTCACTCTCTTGGAGGAAAAAGTGATCTACCATATTTCTTGTAGCCAGAAACAACTTTGCTTATCACAGAAACTTCATGTTAGTTCTGTATGATCTACCCTCGGTAAAATCAACAGAATTTTATAACTAATTACTAACTATTATTATTATTATTACTATTATTAACTAATATACTTCTTAGACATCTACCTTTGATTTGTATTTTATTTATTTATTTAAATACTAATGCTGAATCTTTGCACTATAATAAAGGGAGCAGAAAAAATTTACCTCTTATTGTTTTTGATACTCTTGAACCATATGATGCTTCTCAGATTTACAGTTAGACCAAAAATTTGCTTCTGAACTTATTAACAATGAAGGCACAGCACTATCCCATTTTGTTATGATCCTTTTGGACCTGATACAGCTCATATGCACATCTTTTAGCTTTTGAATTCTTCTTGCATCCCATTTCTTACTGACTTTCATGCTTTTAGAAAATTAGTGATTCAGAAATCTTTTTTACAGACATGATAATAAAGTCATTTTAGAGTTCCCTGTGCACTGAAATGGCAAAAGATGACAGATATACCAAGCTCTTCTCTTCTCAACAGGCTCCCTAATAAAAAGGTCAGGCATTTAAAAAAAAAACGAGCAAACATACAATGAAATTAAGAATAAATCCCAAACAAACACCACAACAAAATAATATATCTCAGCACCAAACTAAAGAGGATGAGAGACCAATTGTAGAACTAAAGCCAAGTCGTTTACAATTCTTAAGCTTATCCCTCTCTATAGGAGATACATTTTGAAAAGGTGGAAGCGGTGGTCCAAACAAGCAGGAATTGCACTCATACCTTAAATAATGGGAAAATGGTTCCTAGGTATCTTTTATCTCACAGTGTAAAGAGTAATAAGTAAGAGAAAGGAAAGGAAGGGGCTTTTATACAACTCTTTTACTTCACACTGTTTCCTTTCAGGCAGGTCCATGCTTTCAGGTAGGTCCATGCTTTCAGGCTTGATTTCAGTCAACTCAGTGACTGGCACAGAATTCTGCATAGCCTCCTTTATTTTTT
This sequence comes from Sitta europaea, assembly GCA_013400255.1. Taxonomy (NCBI): domain Eukaryota; kingdom Metazoa; phylum Chordata; class Aves; order Passeriformes; family Sittidae; genus Sitta; species Sitta europaea. The sequence goes on from VXBS01001502.1 coordinate 276,450, forward strand.
TCCCTTGGAGATTTTTTTTTTAAGCCCTTCTGTGCTACTGTTTCCTTATTTTCTGAATTGGAAATCCTTAATCTCCACTCTGTCTGACAAAACCACAATCTTTTGAAATTTCCTTTCCTTTTCAATACTAGGCATACTGCTTGCTCTTCCAGAAAATGGACAAACTCCCCTTTCTCCAGAGATAAGAGAGTATTAAAATGTTTACAAAGATATCATCTGTCACACTTGATGTGAATTTCAGATGCTAGAAAATGCAGTGGGGATTTATACTAAAACAGGGGAATGAAATAGGTCAATGAAGTTAACATCAAATATATTCACATTAATTATTTCCCATATGAAATATCACCTCTTGCACAGACATTTATGAGAGTTGGGTAAAAATCAATAACTTATTGAGATGTTCACATAATTAAGACTTGCTTAGGGAATCACATCACTCAAGCAGTATGATAGGTCACTACATGGATTGAAATAGAAGTCTGTGTTGCAGGTGTCCTTGCAATAGCATCTACAGCTTAGACAGGTGAAACTTCACAAACTGCTGCTCCACTTAATTTGTGTGATGCACAGTTATATTTGTTCATGTAAAAATACATATTCTAGTCTTCAGAATTCTGTTTATCTATGATTATTTACCACTCTTGCAAAAAAATTACAATAAACTCTATTTTTCTCTCAAAATGATAAATTCTTCACTAAAAGTTTAAGAAAACAAATGGTCTGTCTTTCTTTTCTTTTCTTCTACACTGACAGGTGCTGATTCTTTTGGGTGCCACAAGGATCAAACTCTCTCAAATAACATACGTATTTAATTAACTTTCTATAAAAGGCAATAACTGGAGTTAAAATCTTACATCCCTACTGATATTGAAATCCCTGAGTTGAAGCAGTATTAGATAAACCTCTTATCCATGGCTTGCTGCACAGGTCCTGTCCAAGGGGACAATTTTGGGTATGTGGTCTTCACGGGTTTTATAAGATTTTTAATAAGGATTGTGATAGAAAAGGATGTTTCTTTGAGATATTGCCTCACTTCATGACAAAGGCAAAGATAGGCCAGTGTCTATATTGTTTTTGCCAAGTGGGTGCAGCCTCCAGGCATCAGCTATCTGTGTTCATATCCTGTGAAGGAATATGGGCAGCACAGCACAATCCAGGAGGTCAACTGATATGTGCAGTCATGTCTTCTAAGGTCAGGTGTTATGTGGATCATTAAATCCCCAAAGTACAGTCTTTGAGTCAGAATCACTGAATCTTCTCTAGTTTGTGTGAATGAAAGGTAAAGGGTTCAAAGGAGGATACTGGCAAGAAACATTCAGTCCTGTTGCTGAGAAAGAAAAGTTATTTAGTCTTCAGAGGCTCAACTGGAATATTTTCATCTGCTAGTCAGCTATCTATTTTTTCCTTTTAATCTGTTAAATAAAATGAGAACTCAAGCAAATGTAAACATGTCAAGATGAAATTATTGATTATGCAGAAAGAAATATATGCTATTAGGAAATAATTTAGATTATATCTTCCCATATAGATATAGAAATAAATTCAATCTCTTCCACCACAGGAAATCTTCTGCATCACTGTAGGCAAATCACTTAATCCTTATTTCAAAAATGGCAATTTATAACACATCTTATACTTTGTATGTCTGACATACTTATGACTTAATTACTGGGATAAATTGTGCAGAAATGCCTGTCATTCTAGGAAGGAGCTGAAGCTACTGGAAGCTTCAAGCATGGGGAGAAGAAGGAAAGTTCTGCAAGATATGAATAAGAAAAGAACCACTGAATGATGAGTAAATGTACTTAATTCTGTACCCTGACTCTAGCAGAGTCTTCTGGAAGAAAATGGCAAAGTATATAAAATCACCTGATGGAAGACTCTGAATTAGAGTATCATGTCATGGATTAAGGATGCTCTATCCTAATTCTTTCAGGTTTAAGTTACATTGTAGTGCTACAATGGTTTAATAACTATCCTTTTTTCATTTTTTAATGATCCCATAAGAAAAATGGAAAGAAGAATGAAATGTATTCTTAGGCTATAGTCAGGGATTTCACATAAGTAATCCCAGCCATCACATAAAAATCTGGATAATGGGAAAAAGATTGAAAGGTATTATATGACCGTCTATTGTGTGATGGAAATACTAGAAAATGTAGTGAATTGTGTTAGGATATTCAAGAAAGCACTAGTTTCTGACTCTTTAAAGAGCATATGTTACAAACAAAGTGTTCCCCAGGGGTTGGTACAGGGTCTACTCCAGTCCATTTGTACATCAGTGACTTGGATGGAGGGGCAGACTGCTCCCTCAGTAGGTTTGCTGTTGATCCAACACTGTGAGGAATGGCTGATACACCAGAAGGATGTGCTGTCATTCAGTGAGATCCTGATAGGCTGGGCATTCCTCCTGTTGGGCAGAGAGAAATTTAATGGAGTTCAGCAAAGGTCAGGGTAGTGTCCAGCCCCATGGGAAGAATAATCCTACTCGTTATTACAGGTCAGGCATTGAAGTACTGTAAAGGAGCTCTGTAGAGGAGCTGGGAGTCCTGGTGAACAAGGTAACCATGTGCTCTCAATGTGTCCTTGTTGTCAAGCAGGTCAGTGGTATCCTGGGGTGTATTCTATCAACATGAACACAGGAAGTTTTGTTGGAAAATGAGGAAAATCTTTGCTGTGAGGGTGTCAGTCCACCAAGAACAGACTGCCCAATTATGGTAGTTTTAACTGCTTTTTGTTATTATATTCTTGTTCATATGGCCTTAGTTTGAGATATCACTGTCTTCCTAATAGGGAAAGTAAAACATCCTTTCTTTCTCAGATTATCATATTTTAAGAACACTTTGGTAATACACCTAGACTCTAATTCTGTTATTAAGGACTTATGTATTTGTAAACAACATTCAATGTATACATTTAATTCAAGGAATCAATAATGTAATTTGCTCCAATTCATTAAAATGAAAATAAAAAATATAAACTTGGACTTTTATCTGGCTTGCCCACTCTGTGTTACAGTGAATAATTCTATTAACAGAAAGAGGTATAAATCAAAATTCAACTGTTAACATTAAATTCTAAAATAAATAATTAGGAAATGTTATGAATATTATTTTACATTCTTTTCCTATTTCTTGCAAAATTAATTCAATTGAGAATTAGGAGATATAGTTTGTCTTTTTTTAACAATTTGAAGTAACTCAAATGAAATTTTAATTTTTGTATGCTGCTGGGAAGAGAAAAACATTACAACCAGTGGATTCAAAGAATTTGGACATGTCTTTAGAATAAGAGTTGAAATAGTTCAACAACTTAAAATAACTTAGCTTTGTAGATTTACAGTTTCAAAGACCTGGATTCAGATCTATAAATTTTGATTTAGTCAAATGAATATTCAAGATATTTTATATATATATATATATCCTTATGTTCTCTTGCTGTTGTTCAGTGTCATCACTTCTTTAATTTCACTGTCTTCCTTTCAGTTTCATACCAGTTAAGAGAAGACTCAGACTCTATATATTGCCCTTCAAATGAAAACAAGACCACATATCAATCTGTAAAATTTCTTTTGAGCACAACATTTTAATATTAGGCAAGGAAACAATTACAGTTTTTGAAATCCTTTAACAGTAACTTTAGAATGTTACTTCATGAATTATTCCTTCAGGTGGTGTTAGACTTCTAAAGAGTAATGAAAATCAAGGTTATTTTCCTTAGTTAAGGTACTAAAATATACACTTGATTTTAATTCTTTAATTCTTTTATTTGAACTTTAATTTAATGGTAACAAACCATCAAACTACCTCCAAAACAGAGACTACTGCAAGCTGGAATTAGATGTGGGAATTATTGCCACAACTATCAACTAAGCACCATACATCTCCTTGCTCACTCACTACCCCTCCCCCCAGGCAGGATGGAAGCAAGAGAACAGGAAAAACAGAAGTGAGAAAACATGTGGGTTAAGATAAAAAAATTGTCTAGTAATTTAATTAAAAAAAAAAAAAAAATCAAAACAAAACCCTATAATTGAATATAGAGGAAAGTAAAAGAGACAAGTGATACAAATAAAAATGATTGCTACTAACCAGATGATGCCCAGCCAGCCTCTAAACCACAACACTCCACTGTCAGCTCTCCCACACTTTTATATGCTGAATATGATGCCATATGGTATGGAATATCCCTTTAGTCATTTGGTGTCAGCTGTCCCAGCTATGCCCCCTGTCAACTTCTTACTCACTCCCAGCCTACTCACTGCTGGGGTGGTGTGAGGGGCAGAAAATTCCTTGACCATGTGCAAGCACTGTTCAGCAATAAGGAAAACATCCCCGTTATCAACACTTCTTCCAGCACAAATTCAAAACACAGCCCTATAATAGCTACTATGAAGAAAATGAACTCTAACCCTGCCAAATCCAACAAAAGTACTGTTTTTAATTGCAGCTATTCTTTTTAACCTTGCCTACCATCTTTCTCCATGGTGGCTTTGTATCAGACGAGGTACTGTTCTGCTCTTTGCTATCATCACTCTACTAAACAGTTTCTTTTTCTTCACGATTTTTACCAAAATATATTTCTGTTCTTATCAATGTCTTAAGGATTTTAGTCATGTTGCTGCTAAAATAAAACATCAACTAGAAAGACATTTTACATTTCAGAAAACTCTAGCATCACTTCATTGGCCTTTAATCTATCATTTGGTTTATGAAATATTTATATATTGACAGGCAATAATATTTTCTTTATTGATAATACTTGCTGAAGTTTTATCATTAAAGAGTCCATGTAAAGAAACACACTTGAAAGTACAAACAAGACCTAAAACTAAAGAAAGGGTAATGAATGTGAAATTAAGTCACCATGTAACAAACACAATTTTACATAAAGAATGATCATATCATTATGTTCCTATTGATATGCTAATACATTAGTCTTCAGATGCTTAATTGGAAATTATCAAGGCAAATCAAGTAATTTTAACTACATATTTACAACTATAATATCTTTTATTCATTCATCTGGTAATTTTAGTTTACCCTTTTTTCAACAATCTGTGCTACTTTAAAGGCTGTTTTTCTTGTCTTAAGTTTTTGCAATGCTGTTTATTCAGACCAAATAACACTGAACGCAGGCTAAATTTTGGCAGATCAGCTTATGAGATAGAGCTGTTTTCTCTAGTATTTATCTGCCTTTTGATTCTATCTTGTGATTGTAGTAGTTTGAAGAAAATTCGAGCCATGAGAGGGCAAAATCAGAGTTCCAAGTGATCAGTCTATCACAAAAAAATTGTACTTACTCTTCTCTGAAGCCTGACTATATGAGAAGCAATGACAGAGTTCACAGTCCATAGTTTTCTTCAAAAAAAATAAGTTTGTATGAAATGTTTTCTAAAATGAGGAAAGGCATAAGGAAATAAATAAATTACTTGATTTACATTTGTATTATGGTATGCAAATAGCATATAATCTCTTATTGCTTTGAGCCATGAACTAAAATAAAAGTACCTACACAAAATTTCTAAAGTTTTTCAACTATTTTTTGTTTGTAAAAACTGACAAATTTTTAAAGCAGGTGATCTTTGACACATGAGAAGAAGAATACAATTCAGTAAATGGTCAAACCATTAATAAAGCTGTCAGATAATTTTTCCATGTTAGTTTTGTTTCATGGGATGGACACTGCTCACAGATACCAGGGGATTTAAATGAACACACACACAGAGACACAGACACACACACACACGTTTTAAGCGTAAAAAGCATCTGATTGATAATTTAGTATACTTTATCTAAGAAAGGAGTAATTCAATACCAAACATTTGACATATAGGAAAAACAAGCACAGTTTAGTCACTTATACACAGCAAATTATTTACTATACTGGTATACATTACAGAGAGTTTCAATGCAAATTTTGTTTGGTTTTGTTCCCTCAAAAAAATATTTTGGGGAAATGACATTACAAACCTTTTAGTGGTTTTGAGGTTTGATCCACTACATTTTCAGGTATTTATTTTAAAATAAATTATTTCTGGTATTTCTTGAGGTTTGGTTATTTTAATTGGGAAAAAAAATTAGTTGAACAAATTATAGCATTTTGGGAGAAATTATGAGATTTACTATTCCTAACTGATTCTTCAACATTTTTTCTGTAGTTCAGAGTTCAACTTCATTCACAAAGATGAGATGGATAGTTAAAAATTTGGAGTCATTGAATATGGAAATATCACAGAGATAAAACAGCTAAATAGGGAGAGCACAAAATGTAAAGACAATTTATAAAAGGCAGAGTTGTTCTGTCAACTTTCTACTCTTCTAAGCCTTCCTTCTTTATGAATCTGCATGCTACTTATGAAGAGAGTATTAAAATTTGCAGGAAAACTTACTATGCATTTTTAAAAAAATGAGCTATTGAATATACCTTACAATACTATGTATTTCAATTTTTCCTGTGACCCATTATGTAAACCGCACATTCCCAAAAAACCAAGGCAACGACCATAACCAACTATACCCTCCCCCCCCCAAAAAAAAAATTAAAAAATCAGTCAAACAAAATTAACTTGCTTGAAACTCGAGTTCATCTGCAGATTAGGAGGCAAAGGAGTCTGACCAAATTCTAGCTCACTGGAGAGTTGCCTACTGCTGACTTTTATTATCTTCGATTTATTAGAAATAATGCCCTTTCTTTCCTTGAAGAGAGAGTTAGTTGTCCTAATTACCTCTCAGACTACAAAGATGTTTCCCTGAGAAAATTGTGATATATATCAGTGCTGTTTCTTTGCCAACATGCTTTCGTACTCCTCTTTGGTAACACTCTATTAGTTGCAGGAGGTGCCCTTTTCTAACTGATACAGGATTTTTCCCCCAAAGCAAAAAACATTCACTCACTTCAGGGAAACATAGAATCAGACAAGAAAATCAAATGAAAATATATATATCAGATATTTGTTCTTTCTGTCGCTAAAGCACTGCACACAGTGTAATATAAGCAATGAGATACAAACCATAAATGTCTTTGGTTTTGACAATGAACTAATGAGTGGAATATCTCTGGGCATAATAGCATTTATAATAACTTTTGCAATTAAAAAAATGTTCACTTCAGAGGTTTGACTTCAGGAAGAAAAGAAAAAGCGTTCTATGACCTTAAAAAGGAGTCAACTGGTAAGCTACAAAAGAAAAAAATTATCAATTATAGAAAAGAATGAGTATCAGTTGGACTGCTGAGAAATTGTTTCACTTATGCCACAAGATGCTCAGGAAGTTTTTGCAAGGATAAATATATTATTTGGAATTTACTGATTTTGTTATAGGCTGATGCATACTAATGCTCTAATTAATCAATTTGATGACTATCAGAATGTAATTAATTGCAACTAACTTTAGAGGTCTATACTGTGGATATTGTTCATTCTGAACTTTCGATACATGATTCATCTAATCAGAAATAGACATCTGCTTAAAAAGGAATTTAGTTTGCTTAAAAATGTGTCCATGTTATTGACAATTATATAGAGAGAGTGGGGTGACTCCAGAACTCTGTCCTATATGTTGTAGATAAACTTCCATGTCTGGAGAGATGAAAATATATGTTCCATTTACCATAGATTATCACCAAATGCTGTAATATTTTTGATTCTTTGTAGTGTTTTCTATGCATCCTTTAACAATACTCAAAACCAACCATCAACACCACTCAACATTTATAACATGAATACTTTAAATCAGCAATTTTGAAGGAAATTCATATGTTCAATGAGTTATGGATTTTTTTCTTACAGTGTTAAAGACTATTTTCTACATACTATTATTTCTGCAAAATACTAGTGATATTGAATATAAAATGTGCTGAAATCTACTGAAATCTACTGAACAAAAGAACAAATGGAGCTAAAGAAAATTCTTTTGTTTAAAGAAAATAAAATTGTACACATATTTCACTAGATCAGTTTATCACTGAAATTTAACATTCATCCATACTGTTCAAGGTTTTATGTATAAATTGCATCAGTATAACTTCTTGAAAGAATTTCAGTAATTCAGTTGTTGCAATGCCACCCTTTAATTTTATTATGATAGTTATGTTTTTGCAATATGAAGTGAAGTCTGATAAAAAAATCTCATTGACTTAATTTGAAAAACCATTTGGCTGAAGAAATAAGCATTTTTGTTCATATATATTGCTGCATAATTATTATAATTTTTTATTTTTCTTTTATATGTCTCTAATATATTAAAATGTTTATCATATAGTTACACATAAAGATATGTGTATATATATGTATTTTCTTCCCAGCATACAATCTTCTTGACTAAAACTTCTCAAATGACCTTAGTAAGATGAAATTATACTCTGTGTATGTCTTTAGTATCTTAGAAAATTTTGAAGAACTTAGGATGTAAGTGCGCAGGCAGCTGAACTGAATATCTGGTCCTCACAGTAAATGGACCCTAGGGAATGATTCAGGTGACCAAATATAAATTTTTACTGCAATGAATACTTCTCCAGTACTTCTTTGTCTACATTGGCTATTACAACTGCTTCCAAGCTAAGCAGCACTTGATGTGTCCTGACAGCAGCTATTTCTTTTCTTGGAATACAATAGACTTTATCACTTGGAAGTGACCTACAATGATCCCCTAATCCAGCTGCTTAAACACTTCAGAGCTGATCAAGTTAAAGCATGCTATTACAGGCATTTTCTAAATGCCTCAAACACTGACAGGTTTTTAGCACCAACCACCTCTCTACGAAGCTTGTTCCAGGATTTTACCATCCCCTTAGTGAAGAAACACTTCCTAATGTCCAGTCTGGACCTCTCTTGGTGCAGCTTTGAACCATTCTTGTGTGTCTGATCACTGGATTCCAAGGAAAAAAATCAACACCTCCCTCTCCTCTGCCTTGTCAGGAGACTGTAGAGAGCAGTGAGGTTACTGCTCAGCCTCCTTTTCCACAAACTAGATAAGTCCAAATTCCTGACACACTCCTACCAGGTCTTTCATGGCCTTTGTTGCCCTCTTCTGAACACATTAATTTACTTTCACATCCTTCTTAAATTTGGGGCCCAGAACTGCACAGCATATTCAAGGTGAGGTCTCACCAATACAGAGAGATAATTGCTTCTCTTGACCAGTTATCTCCACCTGATCTTCTAACTTTAGCAATATTTTTGGAATCTCCTTAACCACATCAATCTGAAGAAACACAGAAACACATGATATTCAGCCTCATACAGGAAACAGACTTTTAAAAGCTGTATTGAAACTGTTAATTCCAGCTCAAAGTTTAGCTAAAATATAGTAAATTAGTGGGTATGTGCAGATTAAGTCCATTTCTTCAGTTTCAGTTAGAATTGCTACCAGGTAAATTTGCATTAGCATTATAGTTTGTAATTTATATGAGGGTTTTAAGGTGCTAGCACATGCAATAAAACTCATCACAGTCTTTGCCTTGGTCGAAGTTCACCTCATGACTTTTAAATCTCTTCTTTTGACCTCCTGTAACAGAACTTGAAACCAATACATTTACAATATAGGAATCATAACCCTGCGAATCTGACAATTTTCTAGTGTTACAGTGATTGAACCCATTTTGTGATTGAATTCTTACAGGAAATAGTTCTTTCCTTGCATGATACTCCTTTCTAACTAAGCTGTCACTTAAAAAGCCCCCAGCTACCACACTTCCCTCCTAAAATATAGCACTACATGACAAAATTACTTCCAGCTTTGATGCTATCACAAATCAGTGAGAAAATTTGTGGCAGATTCTGATCCTAGTTGCACATTTTAAACTAAAGGAATCTCTGCCATCTTCTCTGGGATTGTTCTTGTTCGATGGTGCTTCACAGATTCAATTTATCTAGTTTATGATTTTTTTTTAATCAACTGCTTTAGATTATGTTTTTCTTTCATCAACATGAAAATTTTTTTAAAAAACATTGGAACCGAAGCTGCATACTAGAGACACACACACACAGAGAATAGACTGAAGATTTTTTAAATCGTTCAAGACATTTTAATGTTCAGGTAGTTGCGTTATGTGTTGCAATTCCATGCAGGCACAGCATTTAAGAACTGCAATACATCTTCTGCAGTGTTTCCAACCTTCTTTGACTTGATACCAGTTAAATCACATAACAAATATCTTTTTGAGATTGCAGTACTTTTTTGAAAAAAACATACTCCCCTCACAAAATAATTTTCCAAGTGTTAAATCAAAATAGTGTGTATTGTTTTCATTATATTTTATTCTACAGAAGAATCCAAAGGCAATGAAAGAAATGGGCCTTGGAAAAGCTACTGAAAAGCCATGACTACTAATTACATTTTTTATCTGATCTCTGCCTTCATAATAATCTGAAGCAAAATTCTACAATTTAAAATCTTATAATTTCCAGATTCTGAGATACTCAGTATGAAAATAAAGTTTTGAATATAAGCAAATATTAATTGTTATCATGGTTTATGAATGGCTGTCTCCAATTCAGTGCCCCCAGCTGACACTCTACCAAATCACATGTCTATCTCTCACTCTCACTCCCCCCACCCTTGCCACTGCGGTGGGATGGAGTTGAGAACCAGAGGCACAAAAGACAAAGATCGAATGCTGAGATAAGAACAATTTTCTGTAAAAAACAATGAGATAAGAAACACAAACAGCAATAGTAACGATATTAAACTTAAAAGTGTGCAGGAGAGAGAGAAATTAATGTACAAAATGTTCACTGAGCCGGATCCAGCCCGACCACAGCTGGGGCCACCCCACCACATTCTCTGGCTTCGGACCACCACACTACATTGACCACTCCTTTGCCAAGTTTATTCCTACCTAGAAACCAAGCCCTTTTAGCCAGAAGCCAATGAGTCACCTCCCCTTGCCCCCAACAATGGTGTGAGGTGGTATCAAATAACATCTGGATCCTGGCCATGCCTCCTCAGCCGCTTCCCCTCTCAGCTGTTGCAAAAAGTTAACACGGTCCTTGGCTGAAAAAAGGGCAACTGTAAAAACCTCCTAGCTGGAATGATACAAAAATGGATTTTAAAATAACAATTAATTTTGCTGGTTTAAAGTATTTTTTCTCTTAATAACAGATTGCTTAACCATGCTACATTGCTGTTATTGAGAAAACTAACCCCTCATATTAACAATATAATTATTCATTTATTAATTAATTTGATTATTTTTTAAAATCTGTCCAGAATGTTTTCCTAGTATTCCAACAAATCATAAATCATTTGATCACAGAAAAAAAAAAAAAA